>JANAVB010004799.1:524127-828275 GCA_029216955.1 Iris pallida
ATTTATTCAGAGGTCATAAGAACGTGATAAATAATAAATCCAACTTTTTATACCAACTGGTAAGAATTAAAAAAATTCCGAAGAGACAAGTAACCAGCTTAACCAACATTGGTTAGCTGGGAAGAAGACAGATGTCATGCTAATATCGATGAAAGAATGAATTGAACCAACATTTCTTTTGGGAAAAGACAGATCAATTCAATTCCATAATTAAATGGATGAACTGATATAATAATGAAGATAGGTCCTTTCGGGAATAAAAAAGGTTATTTCAATTTCCAAGACCGGTTCATAATAGATCTCTCTATAAATAGGTGAGAACTTTTTTGTTTGTAAAGTTTCATCCTTGTTTCCAATCTTCTATCGGAAATGTCTTCCAATGACTTTCTGCAAATATCGGAGTCACCATGAAGGTTAAGGACGTCATCGAAACGCGTCCCGTTGAGCAATTGTGTCGGGCCCAACCGGGAATAGGCGAAGGCTCTTCTACGCCCAAGCCACCACAAGATATTTTCGCATTTTTAACAGAGCCAGGAAAAACTCATGAAGAAGAGGCGCTGAGGATGGTTGCCTGCAAGTTTTTTGTGGCCTCAGGCCAAGATGTCTTCAATGCATTGGCTGACTATGTATTCAATAAGGAAGGCAGTGGTCCTCTTCCTTAATCCTTTGTTCTGAACAAAAATAAAAAAGATTTTATTTTCATTCTGTTTTTTCTTTTTATACATAGTATTTCTTAAGAAATTTGCCATTAATCGGCATCATGAGTAAATCTCCATTGGACTTAGATAACCGATAGGCACCATTGGAAAATATTGTCTCGATAACATAAGGACCTTCCCATTTGCTTGAATTTCCCTTTGCTCTTATGAATCATTACCATCGGTCTTCGAACAGCTAAAACCAATTCACCGACCTTGAATACCCTCTCTTTAACTTTACGATTGAAAGTTCGAGATGTACGGCATAATATAACTCAATATGTTGTTGCGCTTGAAGACGCTTCTCGTCCAATCCGTCAAGTTCTTGGAGTCGTAAGCGATCATTATTCTTTGTAGTTAGCTCATTAGCAATGGCTATTCGAAGAGATGAAATCTGAATTTCCAATGGAAGGACAGCCTCACATCCGTAGACCAGTAAAAATGGTGTAAAACCAGTAGGAGTTCGGACTGTCGTTCGATAAGCCCATAAACACTCTCCAAGTTTCTCATTCCATACGTTTATTAGAAAGACGAACTTTTTGAGAAGTTGTGATCGTCGTTGTTGAAAGCTTCGGCTAAACCATTAGCAGCTGGATTATAAGCCGTTAGAAGCCAGATTTTGAATTCGATTCTTATCACAAAACCGATAAAATGCTGACTAGCAAATTGTGGTCCATTGTCATGAATTATCCGTCGAAGAATCCGAAGCGATAAATAACATGGTGTTTGATGAAGCTAATCACATTAGATGTTTTACTTCAACAAGGGGAACTGCTTCTGCCCACTTATAAAAGTAATCGGTTATAGCCAATATAACCGATGTTCCTTGACAGAAGGAGGATTAATCGGACCAATAATGTCCATGCCCCAAGCTTCGAAGGGCCAAGAAGCTGCTGTAGGATGCAAGAATTCAGACGGTTGATGAATAAATAGCATGAATCTGACATGCTTTACATCGTCTGGCATAATCTACAGCATCCGCTATCATGGATGGCCAATAATATCCATTCTTCGAATGCGGTCTTGTAATTTCGGACCTGGTTGATGAGTACCACAAACACCATCATGAGCTTCGCGAAGTGTTTGTTTTAGCTTCACTTTCTGAGAGACAGCGCAGCAAAAGTACATCATATGAACGACGATATAGCATATGTAAAGACGAATCATAATAAAATCAAAATAATCGTCTCCTGATTGATGCAGCTTCTTTTGGATCTTCAGGTAAAATCCCATAAATTGCATAATCAATGAACGGACTTCTCCAATCTCTCTGCTGGGAACTTGACTTTGTAATATAACTTTGTTCAATATACAGATTATTCTTGACACAGAATAAGTCTCGGTCCAACAATGTGATTGTGTTTTGTCTTCGAATTGGAACAGCTAAGTCTGCAGCTAGGCTAGTAAGAGCATCAGCTTCCACATTCTGAGAACGTGGTACGAATTCGATGAAGAATCCTCTGAATGATAGGACCAACTCGATTACCACTTGATGATAAGGGATGAGGTCAGATTTCTGACTTCATAAGTCCCTCTAACCTGATTAACAATCAGTTGAGAATCTCCATAGCTTCTAGGAATTCGATGTCCAACTGTTTTGCTACTTGGAGACCAATTAGCAGAGCATTATATTCTGCTACATTATTAGAGCATGGCTCATTGAGAGAATAAGCACGGTATATGACCATTTTATCCGGAGAAACTAAGACGATTCCTACTCCGGAGACAATATTGCCTTTAGGTCCAACTCGTGATGCTCCATCAAGTATAACTGCCAAATATCATTTCTCAAAGTCATGTTGCAATCCACAACTTCATCTGGAATATCTTCATATAGCTTCGATGTTTCAGGTATAGGGTGAGCTGCTAAGAAAATAAGCTAATGCTTGACCCTTCACTGATTTTTGAGGTACATAGACCATGTCATAAGGAGTGAGCAACATCGCCCAGGTAGCTAACCTGGAGTTAAGAATACTTGGTTTTCTCATCAGCACCCGAATAGGATTTATTCTGGAGATAACATGGATAGTCTGTCCTGTCACATAATGTCGTGTCTTTTGGACAGCAAAAATTAAAGCCAAACATTCTTTTTCTATAGGAGTATACCTGTGTTCAGCTCCAACCATCATTCGGCTGAGATAATAAATTGTTTGTTCATGACCCATATCACTTTTCTGTGCAAGAAGAGCACCAAGTGAATGATCTAAGGCTCGAACATATAGCAAAAATGGCCTTCCTACCACTGGTGGTATCAGAACAGGTGGATTTGTAAGGTATTCTTGATGTCATTGAAAGCTTTCTGACACGCTTCATCCCAAACAAATGATACTCCTTTCTTTAATAGACGGGAGAAAGGTTGACATCTCCCAGAGAGATTGGATATAAATCTCCTGATATAAGCAATGCGACCTTGGAATCCTCGAAGTTCCTTTAAATTGCGTGGAGGACGCATTTCAAGAATTGCTTTGATTTTATCAGGATCAACATGAATACCCTGAGAAGTGATGACAAATCCCAAAAACTTGCCACTGGAAACCCCTAAGAAAGACTTAGTAGGGTTCATTTTCAATTGATGACGACGCATCAATTCAAATACTGTCTTCAAGTCTGAATGTGATCATCTTTTGATCGACTTTTGACAGCAATGTCATCTACGTAACATTCCACTGTCTTCCGTAGATATTCCTGAAAGATGTTACTCATAGCCCGTTGATACGTGGCACCGACGTTTTTGAGACCAAATGGCATAACCGTATAGCAGTAAACCCCAGGGGTGTTCGAAAACAGTATGCTTCTCATCTTCTGGATGCATCTTGATCTGATTGTATCCTGAGAATCCGTCCATAAAAGACATGCGTTCAAAACCGCATGTATTGTCTATCATGACATCAGTAATTGGAAGTGGAAATTCATCCTTTGGGCAAGCTGCATTAAGATCTCGAAAATCTATGCAAACTCGAACTTTTTCGTTCTTCTTCATAACAGGAACAATGTTGGCAACCCAGTCTGGGTGTTGTTCTTCACGAACAAAGCCACATGTAATCACTTTTTGACTTCTGCTTCAATTGCATCCATCATATCTGCTCGAAAATGCCGTTGCTGTTGTTTAACAGGCTTGGCATTATGAAGTATATTGAGTTTATGAGTAGCAACTTTAGGATCTAGACTCGGCATATCTTCATAACTCTATGCAAAGATATCAATATATTCTTTAGTCAGTTTTATCAGCTCTTCCTTTTCATCTTCGAAAAGGTTCTTACTGATGAATATTGGCCTGGACGTTGTTCCATCTCCAACATCAATCTGGAGAATCTTATCCTCCGTAGGTGGTTTCGTTGTTCAAAACAAAGTTCCCACTGTGTGTCCATTTGTTTGGGCCCAGGATCATTCTCAAATGGCTCAGATTCACCATCAGTTTGAACCATGTTGACTGAGAATATACATTTAGATTCATCATAATAGTCTCCTCCAGCATATTCAAATTCGATGAAATGGATTTCTTCGGATTCTGAAGATTGTGAAGAACTAGAAGAGAATTCTTCTTGTATATCATCATTAAACATATGGGACGGATCATATCCCAACCCATGACGAGTTTTCTGGTAAAACGGATCACCACATAATGGTAATCGTCTACCTTTGCCTTGGTTAAGATCTTGCATAGTCTTCAAATCATATCACATATTCTGGATAATCTTAAGAGATTGTGACTATATTTGTCAATTCGGATTCTTCCTTTATCTTTATCTCTAAGATCATCTGTCTGAACAACTGGGATGTTTCTAGCCAGACCAAACACAATTTGGTGCTTGTTTTTCTTATCAGACGGAATCACGAAATAAGATTCTTCGTGACGTCTATAAGTTACACAAGCTTGTGATGAAGTAGCTACAGGAAGAAGATAGGGAGAAGATGTTAAGAACGTTTGAGCATAAGGTCCTATATCAACATGAGGAGGAAAAGAATTTTCCTTATGGTCAATGTATAAAATTTCCTCAGTATCTATGTTGTCTTTATATGATAACTTTGATCATCAGGAGATAAAGTTATTCTTTCAACAAATTTGACAGCCATATACTCAAAAAGAAAATCTTCATTGATATCAGAAAGTACAGAATGATCAATATTTATATCATTTACAATTTGACTACTACGCTTCGGATTGATCATTAACGGACCATCATCCGTCTTCTGCGTAGACTTGTCAAGGTTGATGACCAATGATGGTTCTGGATCATTCGTACGAGAAGTACGTCCCTTAACTTTGATCATAAGAGGTTGAACTTGACTCTTGACAGGAATACTCATTGATTTCTCAAATGAAGCTAGAGTTCTTCCTTTGACCTTGATCATCAGAGGTTGATCATTGACAGGTTGGGGTTGGATTCGATCTTTGACCTTGATCTTCAAAGGTTGGTCTTCTGGAGGATCTTCATTGACAACTGATCTTCAACAGGTGATTGATCTTCAGCTATATCTGATATCTCCTTCACATGCTCTTGTTTGTAGAGTATTGAGTCTGAAAAATAGGCTTCAACACTCTTGAAGGGATTGATATCAGCAAATTCAGTTTTCATAACTCCTTGCGAATCCACGTACTTGAAGCATTGGTGGAGAGTTGAAGGCACAATGTTATGCTCATGTATCCACGGTCGGAGAAGGATGTTGTAGGATACGTCGGAATTGATAACATAGAAAGTAGCCATAGTTCGAAGATCACCAATCTGAATCTTTAGACGAATCTTTCCCAGTGGTTTACTCTTGCCAGAGTTGAAACCAACTATTGTGGTACTAGTGTAAGTCAAATCACTAGTAGGAATCCTCAAAGGTCTTAGCATACTCTGAAGAATTATGCTAATTGAAGACCCAGGATCAATATAAATCTGTCAATTTCAGTGGATCCAATATACCCAGTGTAGCACAGAGGCTTGTCATGCTTGTTATGCTTTAACAGCATGTCTTCTTGTGTGAAGGTAATATTAGGAATTGCCTCCATCACACTATGACATTGTGAACACGATACTGGTGTATTATCAGGACTCTTGAGTTGAGCTAAGCATGAATCTGCTTGAAGCAAAGCTTCACTCAAAGGCTCCCTACTTTCTCTAGAAAGGCGAAGCAGCTCAAATATAGATAGTCTAGCCGGAGTATTGGCTAACTGGGCTAGAATATCAAATTTGTAGGATTTTATCATCACCTTGATTGGAAGCAGACTTCAACGGGACGTCAAAGCGTACTGTTTTCTGTTTCCCCTTCTCAAACACAGATGGTTTAGCAGGAACAGGAGATGGTTGAGCTGGTAGTTTCCACTACGTCTTCTGCATCTTTGGAGGATCCCTCATAATCCTTATGGTACCCTTTCCCAGATCTTGTACCAGCAAAGCTTTCTTCTTCAGATCCAGAAGAAGGAAGTACCATATTGCAGAATTTAGTCTTCCTTCCCTTAGCCTTCTTGCGAGAAAGTTTAGAACCCAATCCAACAGTAGATTTTTGACTTT
The DNA here is from genome assembly GCA_029216955.1 of Iris pallida. NCBI lineage: Eukaryota > Viridiplantae > Streptophyta > Magnoliopsida > Asparagales > Iridaceae > Iris > Iris pallida. The sequence goes on from JANAVB010004799.1 coordinate 530,324, forward strand.
GAATCTGTAAAAATGTATTCCTTTATCATAATTCAAACCTTCTGTCTTTTGAAAGTCGTAGCCCATCTTTTCCATAAGAAGGACTGATTGTTGACTATACAAGTGAATGGGCAACGGACTTTTAACAAGTGATTCAACAGAGGAAGAAGAAGAGATCTCTGTAACTATAGGAGAATGAGGAATAGAAGCCTCTGTAGCTATGGGAGGAGAAGGATTCGGGATACGAGGAAAAATCCCTGTAGGAGCTTTTTCATAAGCAGCAAAAAATTGTGCCCTGTATAAGGGAATACTATTCATAGCTAGCCATTGCTGATGAGTGAGTTTGAGCTTAGTAGGAGGAGCTAGACTTGGCGGGCATATGTTCAAACCTCTCAGTCGATCCTCCAAAGGAATGCCATCCCATAGATGATCCAAATCATCAGGATCTGAAATAACATGAGAAATCATGTTGCAGGTTTTGACTTTCTTACCTTTCTTGGATTTTGAAATTTTACCTTCATCTTCCATTTCAGGTACTAAGTCAGGATGTACCCACATAATTTCACCATTCTTTAATGTGAGAGGCAACAATCCTTCATTTTTCTCTCTGGCAGGCAGGATATTCACAATCTTCATTGTCGCCTTCGAATTGGGACAATTCCATCTGGAACTTGTTGAGGAGGAAAACCTCCGAATTGAAGAGAAACCATATTAGTTGTGACCGTATGCTATCGTTAGTTAAAGCGATAGCATTGGCATTGATCAATTCTTTGATTTTCTTCTTTAGAACATAACAAGCCCTGGTGGGATGATTTATGTATCTGTGATAGATACAATATTTGGGATTGTCAGTCAGATTCGCCTCATTAGGCCTTTTTGGCTCCGGAATCTGGAGTTTGCCACTTTTTACCAGACATTAAAATATCCCTGGAATATCGCTTTCGTCAAAAGAGTACTCTTCTTTTGGCTTAGAAAACTCCTGATTATTCGGCGTCGTTTTGTTCTTGGAAAGATTAACCATGAGGGTATCCTTTCCCTTCCCATTACGATTGCCGGAATTATTACCAGGATTACCTTTCTTTCCTTTATCCTCTGAGGCAAAAATCATCCCATGTTACGAGCCAACCTACCATTGGTCTCGGCAGAAACTGCTGCAATAATAAACGAGGCCCAGTCTGTGAATTGGGAACCCGTGAAGACAGCAATGGATGGTCGCAGATTTATCTTGCATGTATCAATCAATGCTGAATCTGGCATACCAGGAGGCATTTTTAGAGTCGCCTGTCGGAAATGTTCGATGAACGTCCGAGTATCTTCTTTCTCTTTTGTTTAATTTTTATTAAGGAGGACATGTTCATGTCCATCCTTCATAGAAGCGGGAGAGAAACATTGCTTTAAATTCATCAAAACATGAAATACAATTGTCGGGTAAACTACGATACCAGTCGTAAGCTGAACCCGTCAAGCACCCGATGAACACTCGAATGAGAAGAGCATCATCTTTTTGCAGATGTACAGTCATAATATCAAAATAATTGATATACTGTCTGGGAGAAGCCTTTCCATCAAACAATACCATTGCTTGTGGCTTGAATTTCGGAGGAAAGGGTACATCATTCCAATGAGGAGGATAAGGTTGCTTAATCCCTAACCTCTGGAGCTGATCCTTGTGCTTCAAAACTTCAAACTGTGCTTTAAGCTCACGCACTGCTTGAATAGCTTCACTAGTTTGAGGAAGCACATTTGATTGAATAGTTGTTGGATGTACCGTAACCCCCACTAGAGGTGGCACATCTTCTGGAATGATAGGATCTGGGGATGCAGAATTTTGGTTAACAGGCTCTTGAGTATTCAAAGGTATATCAACCCCTTGACTATCTTGAGTTTGTGCTGCAACTTGTACCGGTGTTGCTACTGCCGGCTGAGTAGTTTGATGAGTCATTATTATCTGGTGCATGCTTTGCATCATAGTTAGCATGTCCTTTAATGATTGCTCAACGGCAGTGAGACGTTGTTCTGTATTAGCAGATGACGTCTCTGGTTCATCTCCAATAGCGTAGGATTCAACCTCTCTTGAAGATATAAAGGATTGGTATAGAGGTATGAATCGACACTATCCGTTTCGGACTCAAAAGATTGCGTACCCCCAGCTTCTGAATCAGAAATCTGCAACCGTCTTTGTCTTCTTGATCGAGTATTCCGATATACTCCTTCAAAGGAATCAAGAAGTCTGTTGAATTGTTGTTGTCCTGGAGTTTGGACGTGTTGCGTCTTGAACGTCGTCCTCTATTGGTATGAGATGCCATGTTGACTGACACATATGACAACTCATGTTCTTGGTCATCAACTTCTTGTTGAGGCGCATTGAAACTTAACCGATCAAAAACTGACCGTTTAGAAGCCGAACAACAACATTTGATCACAATCTGGTGACACTCACAATGGTGATTTTCTTGGGGAAGTGTCACGAAAAATTGTCTATTTTTACGCTTTTGTATTAGCAACTCGCGTAAATCAGAAGGAGTAGAGGGAGTAGTCTTCTTCATTACATTTGGGGTTGAAAAACATTTAGACCCTTGAGTATAAAGAAGATTACTGGCTGCATTTGCAGAACCAAACTTTACATTTTTACGCGCTTGGAGTTACGTGCGTAAATCTTGAGATTTTTTAGCACAAAGGACTCCATCTTCATTGCGTATAATTTGAAGGTTTGGTACTTGCGTACAGCAGTATAAGAAGGTTGTTGGTTGAAAACAGGGATTTTACCAACTATGTTTTTATGCTTCATGCGTGCAGGTACATTCACTTTAGATGCAGAAACATCATTGTGAATTTTATCTACACTGTCATAGACAGGAGATTTATCTTTACGCACAGAGCGCAAAACATGAGTATCTGCCACGTTATAAACGAGAGATTTTCTTTACGCGTGGAGCGTAAATTTTGTGTGTCTACCGCATCACAGACGGGAGACTTGTTCTTAAGTACGGGGCGTACAGCTTTGGCAGTCTACCACGTCACAGACGGGCGACTTGTTCTTACGCGCAGGGCGTAAAACTTGATTTTTACGCCCAGAGCGTAAAACTGAGGGTCTGCCACGTTACAAACGGGAGACTGATTTTTACGCCCATGACGTATCACTGAAGTAGAGACTGCTTCATCACAGATGGGAGTCTCTACAACAGGAGTAGGAAGGATTCCTTTGCCTTCCGAGACAGCAGGGAAATCCGAGGATGCCTTGGATTTGGGAATCCAAACTTTTTGCGCCTTCCTCGATTTCTGAACATTGGAGTAGCGAGTACCACCCCCAGTTCGGAGCATTTCTTCGTAAGCAGTCTGGTCGAAGTGTACAACCAGAGTCTTCTTCGTCCGATCGGACACATCATCGTATTGAGCAATTGCCTCCTCGTCAGAGGAGAAGGTCATCCCCAGCAGAGTCGCCATTTTGTTTCACTTAACAAAATGCCTAAAAATTGGCTTTTGAAAATAAAATGAGAAAAAGTACAAGAAGTACAAATTGTTCTGAGAAGTATTGCTATGGAAGTCTGATCTGAAGGCGATCACTTTGTTCCTTGGACCATACAATGATGATGAAGATCACTGCTAGAAGATGAACAGCCGGAAGAACTAAGTCACCAGAAAGGTATTGGCACTGTTGGCGAGGTCGAATGCTTTCTGCTTTGCTTCACTCTGTTCTGGAAAAAAGTTGAAAAGAATGCTCTCGAAAATCAAAGTCTCTGGGCTCTGATTTCTGTATTCTCTCCTGTCTCTCTGCTCCTGATGCCTTGTTATGAAAAAATTAAGTCTATTTATAGACTTAACCCATTGTGCGTAAAAAGCAACAAAATTGGGTTTTGTACGCTGGTAACTGTCACCCACGATGGAAGTCACCCTCTGAATATGTTGACACGCGTCCCATTATTCCAACAAAAATAGGGAGCACGTATACACGTTCCTCAATAAATGTGGCATGAAAGCCACGTGGATAAACCACGTTCCAAAGTAGTCAGAAGGATCGGCGTAAAAACGTCCCCAAAATATGCTCCGAGCGTAAAGTAGCAACTGGCGTAAAAATAACACAATTAAAACTTCTAGCGTAAAGTGGCTAAAATAGCCTTGAGCATAAAACTTAGCCCAAATATACTTTACGCCCACAATAGCCTTGAGCGTAAAACTCACATAACTATCGTGCGTAAAAAGAAGTAATTATTGAGCGTAAAGTAGCATTTTTTGCACACCATACGACAAGTATCGAGCTTGGTAAAAATCGATCTTCTCGACTTCTGTGTTGCATGTTGTCAGCAAATCATTATGTCAGAGTCATTATCACTTGTATTATTATGATCTGACAGCTTCCCAGCGTAAAGTAGCCAGCGTAGAGGATGCTAGCGTAGAGACTAGCCTGGCGTAAAAAGAACACAATTCCTGGCGTAAAATAGCTCTCATAGAGAATTGTCGGCGTAAAGTCCTCCATTCCTTTTGAATTAATCAAATAAATCACTTTTTACGCTCCTACAAACATATACTAGAAATTATGCCATACACTGTTAAAACCTAATTAACTCATGATATCTCATCTTTAGGTCTGTGATTTCACTCTGAGCCAGATTACACAGTTGATATATTTCCATCGATCTCAGGCGAGTACATTTTCTGATAATATTTTGGTTTATGATATCGTCTATGTTTCTTGTATTTAGTGTAGATATCCTTGTTCTCTTGACACATTGTTCACACGGATTGGTATTTGTTTGGATTCCATCATGAGATGTTATTCCTTATATTTTTTGGTATATCCTGTGCAAGCCTTTCCTTGTTCCTTGTGCATAGTATAGACACGATTCCTGTGAAGGCTCGTTATCTCCTCGGAGAATCATGTGCCATGACATGTCATTATTGGATCCACTTTACTGGTCGGGGATGGGGGTACTTAGCGTAGATTTGTGATCATTTTTCTCCTGTGATTCTTGTTCCCTGAGAGTGTTAGCCATACACTTCACGTATGACTAGCCAGGCCCTTTTTCTTCTGTGCAACCCAAGCCGATCACATGTTGAAACTAATACTAAACTCACATAGATATAGTTCCAGATTTTTTGTACATGATATATACTGTTTTCTTGTTCTTACCTTCAGTTACAGTCATGATATGTCTTACCATGATTCATGTACACATTATTTTACCTCGTGTATTCTCTCTATTTACTGCTACATTTTCAATATCGTCTAACTAGAACTATTATTTGAGATTTGTGCTCGTTCCATCCTGACTGGATATGTTGACAAAATTTTATAAATTATGGCGAGGACGAGTGTCCTACCTACTACGGTCCTCATGATGTAGTTGGCCTAGACTTGGAGACCCTAGTTCAGCAAGGGTTAGCTCCAGCCGATGGGGCTTTAGAGTAGCTTAGCTAGTTTAGTTTGGTACTGGATTTTGTCTCCAGATTACATTTTGGCTTGTTATTATTTTAGTATTTGTATTAGAGATTGTTGACTCTAGACTTGTATTATTTCTGTGTTGGATCTTCTGGATGATATTTCATATCTTGTTGTCTTTATCTTTCAGTATCATATATCTTTCTTAGAGTTTGTGATTGAGTATATTATATTTCATTGCTTGTCCTCCATTCGGAGTTGACCGTTCTCGACAGGTTTTGATATTATAACTGTTGTTAGATAGTAGACCTAGACAGCGTTCTACGCCGTTTCTGCGGTGTAGCTAGGATGTTGTCACGCTCGTGCCCTTACTCCGATGCGGGTCGTGACAGGTCCTTCTGTCAACCGGACGTAAATAGCTCTAAGCGACACGGTACTTAATCGTCCCCCTGTGGACCTTCTCTAGCTGGGAACCGACCCCTAGTTAACCCAAGTTGATCAAAACTTGACAAACTAAAGATTTGATAAGGTGAATTAAAAAATCACTTATTCTAGTACTTTAGACCATCATTTTTTTTGTAAACATGGCTTGTAAAGATAAATCTTTAGAGACAAGGCTGAAAGTTACTGTATCTTAATTTAAGAGGTGATAGAGTTAGATGAGTTTTGGTTCACTATCCAAAGGTTTATATTATCAATTAGTGTAACCACACATTTGTTAAATAATTATGATGTCACAAAATCTGATTTAGGAAGTAACTAAATCAGTCAAACCAGTTATTTGTTCTATATTAGAAAGAATATTTTTTAAGGATATTCTAGACTATAAATTGTATCATATTAGATACTTATGTCATAGAAGGCATTCAAATTCAAACTGGGTAACTGACTCATGTGACATCTAATTCATTTATGGATAAATTCTTTTACTCTATGAGGAGTTGTCATCTCTTAAGGTTTGTGTAACAATCTATCATAACTAAGACTATTATATAGTCTGAAATGTTATCTTCATCACATCTTGTATTGAAGCTGTATGGCTCAGACATTTTATACTACATATTTTGTACATGTCATTTGTTCTAAAGTTATGCTAAAAGTATTATCTTGTGAATTCTAAGATGAACAGGTACCTGCAGCTGCGTTTCAAGACATGTAAAGAGCCTAAAAAATAAAATAAAATTGTAGTTCTTGACTATCATAAAAGAACTTTACAGATCTCTTGACGAAGAGTTTGTTTACTCTTGACGAAGAGTTTGTCTATGAATAATCCTATAATCATCGAGGGGATATGATTAAGCCCATAAGTTAGTCACCAGCAGTGACAACCCAATCGAGTTGACTGGAGATCCCAAGAAACCGGTTCAATGGGTAGAAATAAGCTGGACTAGGTGACTATTATGGAACACTAACCTTGAGATTAAATTCTCTTAAAATAAATGTCCAAGAGGCTGTACATGTGTACATGGATACCTTATCCCTATGGTGATAGTGCTCCGGTGTGATATGTTAGGGTGATTTTAAACTCTTAATAAGTCCAAACATGATATGCATGGTTGATTCCTATCACCACCCCTTGAGGACTTACCTATATGAAAGGTCGTGAAGGCCGCGACTATAGGACATGACGATCCTAGACAACTCTCATGAATATGAAAAGTGCACATAACCATCCAAACGTGCCACCCGATAGATCCAAGTACCTCTAGCATACTATGTGTGCTGTTTTCTGAATCTGGCTCAAGAAGACTGATTCAAGGCGTAGTCCATCAACCTCTTCTTCAGACAAAGACAATAGTCACTACGTGAGATTCAAGGTTATAATCCATCTCATTTATGCATAGTATATATTTGCCCATATCTTTTCTACTCATAATCTTTCCTTATTCGAAACTTGATTTTTGGGGAAAGATTGTTGGTGATGTTGCTATTGTTTCATTCAAAAACCAAACTCCTCACAAATGTTTAGTCCCACATCGGCTGTAACATAGAATTTGATAGAGCATATAATGTTTCACTCTTGTTTGCTTCATTGAAGTCTTGTGTGGGTAGCCCTATGGGCCACATGCGTGCGCGCCGAATGTCGATTTGATTCCTTCTTCGGGTTCGGGTTAAAACCCTAAAACTTTTGCTACTCATTGACCATTGACCACTTTAATTCCTACTTAAATTTTTGAATGTTGGAAACCATTAATTTTGTCCAAATACATTGTACCACATTTTTATATGCCTTTATTTAGCATCTATTACGTCCTTGTTTCAACAACGGTTACAAAGTTTATGCCTATGTAATAAGCCTTTCGTCTCCTCTCTTAACACACAAAAAAATCTCTAAGAAAAATATCTCAAATTCTTATCTTACGAAAATTATTTCCATTCTTCGTATCCTCGCTCTGGGCAGAGCTAAGCCAGGGTCAATCTTCCCGAGTTATATGCGATGATAGGATACCAATAGAGCGGAGATTTTACCACTAGAAGCATCCGAAAAAGTCTGCACATAGATCCGGATTAACTCTTGAGGCAATGCTTCGTGCACGACTTCCCCGGAGGCAGGTAACTTTAATTTTTTGTTTATTTTGTTTACAGCTTATTAGAGGAGAAAATCAACTATTTCTAACAGATACCATGTCCTACTGTTGCAAATGATATACAGACTACAAACATTATTTGGACCAAATATCAAAATCGGAAAGTAGATGTTGCCAAACCAATTTAAAAAAAAGTTTCGATAAGTCGGTTCAATTTTGGTCGTGCTTCTTTGCTGTCGAAAGCTTCAGAGTACCAGTTTTTACAAAGCAGCAACAATTCCAAACCAAACCTAATAGTGCCAAATGAAGCAAATGCTACAAGGAACCCGAGGATTCTAGGCCACCAGAAATCCAAATGAGAAGTATGGACCTTCACAAGGTCTTTCAAGAAAGCCTTAACTCCTGAGCAAAACTAAGGATCATCTTTCTTCTGTACACATTCACCTTCCCAGGTCGATAAAAGCTGATAGAAAGGTGGAGTTTTCTGAAACAGAATAGGCCCATCTTATGTTTCAGAATGCATATATCCTCCCCATATTTAGTAAGATCATAAACTTATGAATATTCTCCCAATAGCATTCATCCAAGCACTGTTCACTCGTCATAACCGAGTAATGAACTGATATCATAACGAGACACTGCATCGGTCATCAAAGCCTTCTCCCATCAATATGTGATGGGCTATAAAGCATAAGAAAGCTCCAAAATAATGAGACTGGAGCAGGAATGATAGCAGTCTGTCATTGCACCAAAGATTTTAACAATGTAACAACTGTCATGGCATGTTCCAGAATAGTTACCGGGTACTACAGATGGCAACCTATAATAAGGACTAACTAAATAGACCATTTTAAGCCGATGTGAACATCTGTCGCATAACTGACTACAGCCATCATCGACCAGGCCAACACCCCCCTTCAGCAATCATATAGACTAGCAACACAGTTAGAATGAATTAAATGTACAAATAACTTGAGAAGTATACGCATATAATTGAAATCTGTGAACTGGAATGGATAGTGAACACACTGATGAATAACCTGCTGAAATTTGTAAACCACAACCCACAAGAACCACGGCAACAAAGGCTTCATCTAAATTTGTGGAGTCGGTTACATGCACCAGTGTCCCTTCTGCCATCAAGCTCAGCTATGAGGCAGATACTCAATGTTTTTATTGAAATATATTCCAGTAATACTTCCTAGAATTTCCAAATGATGCAGCCTGATTGCTCTAAGCACAGTTCTCAGAAGATTTTAGGAGTCACCAATGCTTCTGCATATTGGTCTCCAATAATGAGCTCCTGGTTAGCAGAATTCCTCTCCTCGCCATATAGGCTATGCCTTCTTATGTGATTACATAAAGATTCTTCATGCCATCATATGTCATTAAATAAAGATTCTTCATTTTGTGAATGGTATATTAAGAGGGAATAACAACAAACAACTCTGTCTACCTCGCACGCATTTACAAAAATACCATGACAAAAAAGGTTTTCCACGAATTTGAAATATGTCGGCACACAATATTTAAATACACTGTATACAACATTTTATAGGGAAGACAGAAGAACAAGAATCAAGTCGTGACTAAAATGGAGAAAAGAGGATAACAAAATTAAGGCACTGATGCATTACCGCACTAGGACTTGGATTTACCAGCCTGCAGAGTCTGAATTTTCTGTTGTAATTTCATGACCTGGGAGGAGAAAACAGAGTATTGTGTCAAATAGAATGCTCATTATTTATAGAAATGAGGACCACAGAAGAAGAAGAAGAAAGAACTAATGGTTTGTTATTTAATGTCAAGTGGAGTATTCTAGCATATCATATAGATTAATGATAAATAAATAACCATATTGTCATGTTCAAGATTATCTGTGCAATACTATTTATCCATCATTTGAACAAGTAGAAAGAATTCATCCACAAGAATGACCAAACACATTTCATACAAAAACTTTCGAATAGGCCAGCAAACCCTACTGCATTTTATATGGTTTGACTATAGCCATATCTAAACCTCTGCGCTAAGCATTCTCTAATCTAACGTATTACTTCATGAAACAAACTCACAAGCAGGGGCGGATTGCACATGTGTTGCACTAGGGGGGGGGGGGGGGGGGGGGGCAGTTAAAAATAATTTAAAATAAAAATTCGGCAGGCAGCAAGCATGGGTTGGCAATGCAGGGAGGGTGGGCCCCCAGTGAAGAAAAAAAGGAAGCAGCAACCCGCAACAATTCCATTGCCATAACAACATTTGTGGCCCACACAAATCCATTCTAATTCCAACTCCCAAGCAGCCCCAGCAGCAATTGCATTGCCTTACATATTCACATTTGTGGCCCACACTTACATTCCATTCTATTCCCAACTCCCAAGTCAGAAGCAAGTGAGCGGATGAGCCTCCTTCCTCCTTTCCTCTCTTCTTTTCTGATTCATCCGCCTCCCAAAAAAGGAAAGCAGCTAGCAACAATTGCATTGCCTTAACATATTCACATTTGTGGCCCACACTTACGAAATCGAATTTGTGATCAGTTTTTAAATGATTCTCTTGTATGTTTCATATAAAAGAGTTGCTTAGTAGTACTACAAATGATGTTGTCGTTAAACGTTTTCAAAGTATGAAAACTCGTAGAGAACCATTGTGAGATCACTGAGATGTAATGCCTTATTGTATGAAAACTCCTAGAGAACAATTTCTACTTTGTACTAAAAATTAGCCCTTTGTTTAGGGTTGTTCGGAGTGGTCTGTATTTTCAATTTTCAATTATGTATTTTGTTTTTATATGTTCAATTTTGGGGGACGTTGTCTTCAAACCCCCTTATGATTGCGCCCCCAGTAGATTCTCATCCTAGATCCGCCACAGCGCCACTGCTCACAAGTTACAGCTAGAACCCGCACGCAACATTAACATGCCATGTGCATAACCCTCTAGGTGTTGTTTGGTTGCCCGTAAACGGAAGTCCCATGCACTATATGTTGCATGTAGTATTTGCTGATGTATATATGTTGTAAATACATTGTTTGGTTGCATGTAAATATTGTTGCGATATTTACACATACATTAACATTATTTAGAATGATGTAATTAGCCTGCATGGTTGCAACATTTGTTCTGGTACATGGAAATCTGTTATTTGGTTACAATTTTATGACATTGAATGAAGAGAGTCTCATTTTGAGAACATTGGACTTGGTGGAAAAGGTGCATATATTTCAAGATGATGCAAATGGAATTGCAAATGTTGTCGTAAGTGGTGTTGCGGTCATTCTGTCTACAACATTTGTTGCTGTAGTTGGAGAAAATGATTCAGCATTTTTTGTACTATTTACATTTACTTAAAAATTGGACTTGGTGGAAAAGGTGCATATATTTCCATTATAGCCAACCAAACACCCCTTTAGTGAACCTTGTATTCTACGTGTAGAAGGAAAATAATTAGATGATTATTATTGATGAAAGATTACATATATATAGGAGAGGCTAGCCTCCTCTCATATTATTCTAAGCAATGTGGGACTAAAGCCTATTAATTCATAACTCTAATATAACACTTAACACCCTCCCTCAAGCTGGAGCTAGATGTCAATCATGCCCAGCTTGTTACATAAAAATTGAACCCGAGGACCCATAAGAGACTTTATGAAGATATCAGCTATCTGGTCGTCGGTCCTCACATGTTGAAACTTTATCACTCCTTTTTATATTCATCACGAACAAAATGAATGTCAATTTCAATATGCTTTGTCCGTTCATGAAATACTGGGTTGGTGGCAATGTGAATAGCAGACTGGTTATCACATCATACTGGTTATCACTAGGGCTGCAAATGAGCCAAGCCGTTTGCGAGCTGCTCGAAGCTCGGCTCGATAAAAGCTCGTTTGAGCTCGGTTCGTTTAGTAAACAAGCTGAGCTCAAGCTTCATTTTCGAGCTCGTTTAATAAACAAGCCAAGCTCAAGCTTAGAAGTACTCGGCTCGTTTAAGCTCGCGAGCTAGCTCGTTTATGAGCTTGCGAGCTAGCTCGTTTAGAAGCTCGTTTAGGAGCTTGTTAAGCTGGTTTATTTTTTTGTTGATCTAATTTTTTATATGTTTATATAACAATATGGTTATGTGCATTATATATTTATATGCCCTTAATAATTGATATTAATGAACTTTTTTAATTAAATTTTTATAAATAAATTGTTAATATTACAAGTACTTGAATTCAAACTTAACTAGCTTGAAATCGAGCTCATTAAGCTTGAATCAAGCTTAATAAGCTTGAAATAAAGTTGAGCAAGAGCTTGATTTTGAGCTTATCGAGCTTGTTTATCAAGCTTGAATCAAGCTTGCTTATCAAGCCAAGCTCGAGCTCAAACCAAGCCAAGCTCAAGCTTATAAACAAGCTCGAGCCAAGCTCAAGCTCTAAAATAAAAATTTATCAAGCCCAAGCCGAGCTCGAGCTCGAGCTCGATTAATTCTTGTCAAGCCAAGCTCAAGCTTACAAAAGCTTGCTCGGCTTGGCTCGTTTGCAGCCCTAGTTATCACACCATATATCTGCTACTTGAGATACCTGCGTCTTCTTCCAGTTCTTGTAGGAGATGCTTCATATATAATATCTCTGACGTGCCATGGACAATAGCTCGATATTCTGCTTCTAAGCTTGAGCGTGCTATCACACTCTGTTTCTTGCTCTTCGATGACACTAAATTTCCACCAATAAATACTGAGTAGCCAGATGTAGACCGTCTATCTGCCAGGCTTGCTCCCCAGTCAGCATCAGTAAAACACTCAATGCGAGTGTGTCCATTATTCTCCATTCGAATTCCTTTTCCTGGATTCTTTACTAGATAACACAGAATTCTGAGAACTGTCTGCCAGTGTGGAATTCTTGGAGAAGCCATAAATCTACTTGCAACACTCACTGCAAAAGAAATGTCCGGACGCGTCATAACCGCCAAGTAGTTGAGTTTTCCAACTACTCGACAATACTGATCTGGATTGGTCATCAGGACCCCTTCGTCTGGAAGTAACTTGTCCCTGGATCCATAGGTGAGATTGCTCCCTTTGCTTGCATCATACCTGCATCATTTAGTATGTTCAGCACATACTTTCTTTGAGACATTACAATGTCCCGCTTATCCCGTGTGACCTCAATGCCCAAAAAATAGCTCAAGGATCCCATATCCTTGGTTTGAAATTGTTCTCCAAGAAACTTCTCGAGGCTTGCAATACCCAGGCTGTCATCTCCCGTATTACAATATCATCAACGAAGACACCAAGGAGTATTCTTCCAGCAAATCTGTGTCGATAGAAGATTGAATGGTCCTTCTTTGATTGACACATGCCAAATTGAGTAACAACATGCGTAAATCGACCAAACCATGCACGAGGCGATTGTTTCAGACCATAGAGGGCCTTCCTCAGATGACACACTTTACCCTCCCTTGCAACAAACCCGGTAGGTTACATCACATATACCTCTTCATCAAGATCTCCGTGGAGAAAAGCATTCTTTATATCTAGCTGAAGTAACGGCCAGTCATATCGAATGGCCAAGGCCATGAGGACACGAACGGATGTCATTTTGGCCACAGGAGAGAATGTCTCGAACTAATCCTCACCATAGGTTTGAGAGTATCCTTTGGCCACCAGACGAGCCTTTAGTCGATCAAGAATGCCGTCCGTTTTATCTTAATCGTGAATACCTATTTGCAGCCGATGCCTGTTACCAGTAGGTAAGTCGACTAAGTCCAAGTATAATTCTCCTGAGAGCTTTCATTCCGTTCATAGCAGCACGCCAACCAGGATGTCGGAGACCCTCCTCAACGGTATGGGGATCTGAATTCCATCAATAGTAGCCACCATAGATGAGTGTGACTGGTAAGTCCTTTGTAGCTGTCAACATACAGGGATGATCACGACAGGCACGACGAGGACGTTCAGGAGGCGGAACCGCCGGAGCTGCTGACGGAACTGGTGGAGCTGCTGGTGGAACAGATGGGGACAACTCATTGGAATCGAAGCTGCTGGTAGAACCAGAGGAAGATGATTCTGTGGACGATGTCGGCAATGGTGAATCGGTGTATGTGGACCATCTGCCTGGGAGACTGGCTCGGTAAGGGAGGGCACCCGTACGGGAAGCTGTTGTGTTGAGGAGAAAATAACATAAAATCCTCTTCTGGATAGACCAGAGGAGCCGGATCCGTTGATTGTGGGAACGGTGGAAATTTGTTTCTACAATGGTAACATTCCGAGTAAAAAAATATCGCTTTAAGACAGGGAAGAAACACCGATACCCTTTCTGATCTTTAGGGTACCCAAGAAAAATACATTGTATGCCTTAGGATCTAATTAGAAAGGGTTGGTCGGGTATCCCGAATATAGCATAAGCAGCCAAAGATGCGGAGAGGCAGAAAAAAATTGTTCTCGTCCAAAAAAAGCCTAGAAAATGGAGAGCTACCATTGAAAACAGACGATGGTATGCGGTTAATAAGATAACAAGCAGTAACGCATCGACCAAAATTGCTTGGGAGTACGTGCTTGAAACATAAGAGCACGTGTTGTTTCCAAAATGACGATTTTACGTTCGGCTACACCATTTTGTTGTGGTGTGTACGCACAAGAGGTTTGGTGGATGATGCCATTGAGGGCCAGCTGTTTATTGAGATCACGTGATAAATACTCACGACCATTGTCACTCCGAAATTTTTGATTGGAAGACCAAATTGTTTTTATTTCAGCATGGAAGTTGCACCAGATGTTAAATAATTCAGAGCAATTTTTCATCAAATAAACAAAAGTGACAGTGAGTAATCATCGACAAAAGTAACAAAGTACTTAAAAAACCATAACAGAGGCAATCGGATAGGGTCCCCATATATCAGAATGCACCAACTCAAAAGGAGTGGAAGCAATTTTATTCGGACTCACCGGGTAAGGAACCCGACGATGCTTAGCTAAATACATAGCTCACAATGAAAAGAAGAGGAAATATCTAAAGATTGGTGCATTTTCTGGAGAGCTTGGGACGATGGATGGCCTAACCAACAATGTAACTCAACAAGATCGAGTTTCATGCTGGCACAGACAACAGAAGGAGTTGCATCAAACAGGTACAAGTCTCCAGCCACATGCCCCTTACCGATAGTCTTTCCAGTTTTCAGGTCCTGAAAAACACAACCATCAGGAAAAAATGTTACCGAGCAATGTAGTTCACGAGTAATTTTACTAATAGAAAGTAAACTGAACGAGTTTCCAGGAGTAAGCAGTGCATAATTGAGTGACAGTTCGGAAGAAAGATTGGCACTTCCACGGCCTCGGACTGTCAGGGAACCTCCATTGGCAACAATAATAGAAGCACGATGTACAGGTACATAATCATGTATCATATTGCGTATCAGTCATGTGAGAGGATGCACCAGAGTCAATTACCCATTGCTTGGGTTTCACTATGCACGCGGCTGAGTATCCGGCTGTGGAACCAGATGTGGATGCTTCACCACGACGTTGGGCCTGAAAATCAAGGAACTCTGTATATGAGTCCGAAGTCATCTGAATAGATCGGACACCATCATCAGGGGCGTCAGTGGTGATATTAGCAGAGGTGATTTAGTGCATTGCCAATAGAAATGGCCAAGCTGACCACAGTTAAAGCATGTGCGCGGTTTTCCTCCATCTCGACCCCATTGCCCGTCCTCCATTGCGACCAACATTACGGCCACCCGTCGGCCGCCACGACCACCACGAAATCCTGTACGAGCGGCCTCGAGAGCAGAACGATCAGCAGGAATATCACCCGGAGTTGTCTCAACGACTTGGCAGCCCGAAGGACATGATAGTATGCTTCCAACAGGGACGATACATCAGATCCAGCAATAATCTGAGAACGAGCAAAGTCCGCATCAGGACGGAGAGAGGCGAGATAAACCATGACATGAAGCTGCTCACGTTGAGCCCGTGCTTCATTAATATGCGACGTAAGAGGTATTACGCGGTCGATCTCATGTCATAGCCTTGAAGGCCCGAAAATGATCTTTATGAGATTTGTCTCATTGATTGCTCGGTACACACCAACGACCGAGTCATATATACAAGACAAATCGCATTTACCATCAAACGCTGCTGCCAACATTTTCCATAACTCCTTCACGGAGTCCGTATTTTGAACCATGTCTTCCACTGATGGTTCCATGGAGTTCATCAACTGTGTAAACAGCCGACTTTCGTCTGTCTCCCATTGCTCAAAGATGGAATCATCTTCTGCTGGAGGGTTTGTCAGTCAGAAGTTTGGACAACCGTATTCCTCGAAATGTCTTCTCGACCTTCTTTCTCCATGTCGAGTAGCCATCTGGTCCTTCCAACCGTCGATCGACAAGTCGAATGGAGGAAATCGTCGTGCTAGTGTCCGCTAGTGTGTTGCCGACACTAGTATCTGTAGTACTGCTATTCGCCGTAGTCTCCCATTTGTCAGAGATTCGACTGTCGATGTGTTCTTTCCACTTGATAAACACAACAACGCTGCCAATGCATTAAAAACGGAGCCAGAACCGGCATACGTACATAGAAAGCAGAGAGTGTGGATCACAAGCCAGATCAGAGAGATAACCCATGGTAACCTCTGATAGATCCTGGTGTGAAGATCAAGGAAAGAAACAAAGATTAATGCACAACAAACTATTTTCAGCATTGATGGGCAGAGGTTCCTACAAATATTTTCCCTCTGAGTATCCCAACAATGTTTTTTTTTAGACTAAACTAGGGTTTGGAGGAAGTGGGTAGCGGCTGATGGAAGGAGAGGGTTAGGGATAGGGATTGGAGGCATCGGGGGGGGGGGGGGGGAGGGGCTGACAGGAGGCCGGGGGGGTAGCAGGAGGCGGACAACGGGGGGGGGGGGGGGGGGGGGGAGTTACTGTAGCAACGGGTCGGGGGGTACTGTAGCAGCTGGGGGTGGGGGGAGGGGGAGGGGTACTGTAGCGGGTGTACTGTAGCGGCGCGGGGGTTACTGTAGCAGCGGCGGGGGGGGGGGGGGGGGGGGGGGGGGAGGCGGTTTTTTTTTTTTTTTTTTTGTGGAGAGGCTAGGGTTTTGGCTTTGATACCATGTAGAAGAAAAATAATTAGATGATTATTATTGATGAAAGACTACATATATATAGGAGAGGCTAGCCTCCTCCCCTATTATTCTAAGCAATGTGGGACTAAAGTCCATTAACTCATAACTCTAATATAACACTTAACACTACGTAATTCCAGTCCTTGTAAGACCATTTCACAACTACCTGCCATCTATGCTATATATATATATATATATATATAGCCTGCTGACTCCTAGAGATGGGTTGACCCTGGCTCGGATGGAGGGTCAGAGATATTCAGTTTTAAAAGTTGCTACAATCTGGTTCGGACTCCACATGACAGGATTGCGGAGTGTGACTTTATCTGGGCAAAGGGGATTGCTCGCAAAATGCAGCTTTGCTCATACACTCCTCCTCCTAGGCAGGTTGATGACAAGGGACAGACTTTTCAGGTTTGGGATGCAGATTCCAGACCCGAAGTGCGTACTCTGTTCAGGTGAGACCGAATCTATGGGCCACCTATTCTTTGAGTGTCCGATGACTTGGCACATCTGGTCTGAGCAGTGCATGCGATCGATGGGTGGAGTTGGCAGTGCTAGAGATATACGGGGGATCCTCAGCTGGATCAGAGATCGCCGAGACATGGATCCTGGTAGGGCCAAGATTGCTAGAGTTCGACTTGCAGTATCAGTTTGGCATGTCTGGAGGGAGCGTAACAGGCGTATCTTTGAGGGGTTGGCTACTCCGCCTGTAGGAATTTACATAATATAGAATTCGATGTATCTGTAATGGCCCCTTAACTGGGGAGGAGAAATGTGAGAATAGTATATTGTAATACCTTTACTGCGATTTGCGTGGAACAAAATTTATCCCTTTTTCCAATATATATATATATATATATATATATATATATATATATATATATATATATAAGACATGAGCGGGAGCGGCTCGGGTGCAGGCGATCGCGATCTTGCGGAGCAGGGAAACCCTAGGGCGGCTCGGGGGCCTCCCCCACGGCCGCCGGACCCCCTCGCCGGTCGGGGGAGGGTTCATGACAAGAAGGGGGGGGTGGACGGCCAGCACCCCCAGTCCGGCGGCGGAGCCCAGCCCGGTGGCGCGGCAGGAGATGGATCATCGGCGGGGGGGTCGGGCGGACCCCCCGGTGCTGGCTCGAACGGCGGAGTACCCCCCGGCGGTGGGGGAGGGGCAGAAGTGCGGGCGGGGGGGTCGGGCGGACCCCCCGAGGAGACGTTCGGTGGCGGCGCCCCCTCCGGCGGAGGGGGGGGGGCGGATTTGTTGTCGAGGGGATCGGGTGACCTCCCTCGGAGGTTGGCTGCGGCGTCTCGGCCTGCCGAAGGGGGGTCAGGGTCGGTTTTTCGGGGAATTTCTACCGTCTCATATTTTAAATTCGGTGCCGGTTTTGAATCTCAGGGGAACCAGTCGGAGGAGGGAGGTTGGACGACGGTTACGCGTCGGCGTGCGGCGAAGACTGGGAGGAAAGGTAGGAGGAGGACAGGGCCATGTTCGGGATCGTCATCCGGCTGACAGTCGTCAGATCGGGTCAGGGGCGCGTCCTTCGTCCCATGGCCATGCGGTGTCTATTGGGAGATCGGTGGGCTGGCGGCCTAAGGCGACCGCGGCGGACAAAGGGAAGGGTAAGGTGGTGGTACCCGGGGTTCCGAGATCTGATTTTCCCAGGCCAGAGGCTGCCCCCAAGCCACACGAAACGTCTGGTCGGCCTGCTGGACGGTCCTGGGCTGAGATTTGCAAACCTGTGGGGCCGAAAAGCCCCACATCGATGGAGTACGTGCCGCCGATCAAGGCAGGGAGGGGTTTCCGGGCATCTTTCCCTGCGGAGGAGATTGAGAAGGTGTCAGCATATTGGGAGAACACCCTTGTCCTGTATGTCCTAGGCAACAAGCCTTTTTACGGACAGATCCGGGACTATGCAGCGCGAGTCTGGCAGCCTAAAGGTAGTATGGAGTTCTATGCTCGAGAGAACGACTTCTATTATGTGAAGTTCGGTCTGGCGGAGGATGTTGCTAGGATCCTCCAAGGCGGCCCCTGGACATTTGACGGCAGACTGATTATTCTCAAGGAATTGACCCCTGAGCTCCGATGTGAGAGGAAAGTTCTGAATGTCATCCCTGCATGGATTCGCTTCCCTGAGTTCCCGGTCGGGTTTTGGAGCATATCGCTGTTGATGCGGCTAGCCAGCTTGGTGGGCACCCCGATCAAGGCAGATGAAGCTACTGCTTTTCGGACGAGGTTGATGTACGCTAGGATCTTTGTGAAGATTCGGGCAGGGGGGCAGCTCCCAAAGATGGTGGAATATGAGATCCCTTCTGGGGAGGTGCTCACCCAGAAGGTGGAGTATGAATGGGTACCACCTACCTGTTCACGATGCTCCTGCTTCGGTCATCTGGCCAGTGCATGTTCGGAGGTTGGACCTACGGTGGAGCCTATTATCCCTCCTAGTGTGGCTCCAGAAGCCCCCTGCGATATGGATTTCAGGGATGATAGCGGAGAGGAGGTATTGGAGGGGGTGGATACTCACCCTGTGAGTGATGGCGGTTTGAGCCTCGTTGTATCTACTCAGCTTGCTTCCACGGGCGGGGCGAAGTCCACTTGCCAGGGGCTGAGTAGTATAGTTACTAGAGGTATGGTAGCATCGGAGATTGAGACACGAGGGGAGAACGGATCGTCTGGAGGGCAGGTCTACTGTCGGAAGAGGCGTGCTGTTGGCCTATTGAGAGATGACCCCTCCACGGTGGTGGGACATACTACAGACAGAGAGGAGGCGGTATGTGTTGACAACCCTGCCTGGACGTTGGTACTATCTCAGGTTGCTTCCCAACAGGCGGCTCCGACTGGGATGGAGGAGGATTCGTTAGCGACGGTTGTGGCACCTCCCCCAGGTGCTAAACCGGGAGATTTCACTGGGGACCCCACTTCTCATTAATTAATGGCCATTATTGCCTGGAATGTGAGGGGGGCGTGTTCGCTAGGGAGGTGGAGAGAGATTTGTGGGGTGCTCCACAGAGAGAAATGTGACATTTCTGTTATATTAGAATCCAAGATCAAAGGTGAGAAGACTCTTACTCGACGGACCCCTTCTCATTGGGCCCAACTGCACAACCTGGCTCTATGTGGCATGGCCAGGATTTGGGTTCGCTGGAGTTTGAAGAGTTGGGATGGTGACTTGATATTGATGTCGGAGCAGTTGATTGCCATCTCCTTCGTGAACAAGGGTGGCTTCCGGTTTTTGCTGGGGACTGTCTACGGGCACAATAACAGAAGGAAACGGGAGTCCTTATGTAGCGACATCTCCCGTGTTTCATCTGTTGCCGACTCGTCGTGCCTTCCTCTTCTCTTTATCGGGGACTTCAATGTCCTTCTGCACCAAGGGAAGAAGCTGGGTAGTCGTCCGGTCCCAGATTCTATCCTTTATGATTTCCAGAGATGCCTCCTGCGTGCGGGGCTTCGGGGATCGACTCGTTCAGGCTTTATCTGGACTTGGCACAACAAAGCTTCCCATAACAGGGTTGCTTGTCAGCTTGATCGAGCTCTGGGCAATGGGGAGTGGTTCCGACACTTCCCCAACACTTCGGCTGAGGGTCTGGCAGCTGGGACGAGCGATCACTCCCCAATCCGGGTTGGCTTCACTGCTCGGTCTCTTGGGAAGTCTCGTCCGTTCAGGTATAACAATAGTTGGTATCTTTCGGAGGGCTACCTGGAGGCTGTCTCGGAGGGGCTGACTAGCAGACAAGAGGGGACGGCCCAATTCCGCTTGGTTCGTCGTCTCAAAGCCACTAAGAAAGCTCTTAGGAGTTGGGTGAAGGGGTTGCCCAAGTCCACCTTAGAAGATAAGGAGACGGAGTTGCGGACCTTGCAGCAGGATATGCAAGCTGACATGCTTAATGGGGACCTGGCGACTAGAGAGAAGGAGCTGATCAGAGAAGTCAACATCCTGAGGCTGCAGAAGGAGATTAGCTCGGCCCAGCGAGCCAAATGTTCCTGGCTGAAGGATGGCGACCGTTGTTCCAAGTTCTTTTATGATGTTATCCGGATCCGACAGAATAGGAATCACATCTCCCAGCTGCTTGATCCAGATGGCACTCTGGTGGGGACACCGGCTGAGATCCAGGGCGAGGCTGTCAGGTACTACTCTGAGTTATATTTCCAGACAGACTATCGTTCCGTGTTCCCAGAGGTTGTTACGAAGAGATTGGTGACCACCTATGGAAATAGTATTCTTCTTGCCCATGTTACATTGGAGGAGGTGGAATCTATTATCAAGGTGGCGGATCCCAACAAAGCTCCTGGTCCAGATGGCTTCAGCAGTGGTTTCTTCAAATGCCATTGGGACATTCTGAAGCATCAGGTCGTGGAGGTGGTCCAGGAATTCTTCACTAAAGGGAAGCTTCTGAAAGAACTGAATCACACTTTCCTGACTTTAGTTCCGAAGAAGGAGGGAGCGACAGCACTGGCGGACTTCAGACCTATTGCGTGTTGTAATTATCTTTATAAGATAATTACGCACTTTATGTGCCGGCGGATGGAGGGGATCATGCAGGACTTGGTATCCCCGAATCAGACTACGTTCATCAAGGGGAGGTCGATCGCAGAGCACAGCCTCCTGGCCCACGAAATGGTGAGGGAAATTAGCAGACCCGGAGGGGAGAAAGCTTGTATAAAACTGGACCCGAGGAAGGCGTATGACATGGTCAATCGTGACTTCCTCTGCCATCTGATGACTGCCATGGGTTTCGCGGATCACTGGGTTGAGCTGATCCGGGAGTGCATTACGTCCCCTACTTTCTCTGTTCTTATCCAGGACATTCCTTATGGGTACTTCCAGAGCAACCGTGGGCTTAGGCAAGGTGACCCATTGTCCCCTTACCTGTTCACGCTGGTTATGGAATACTTTACTTGTTTGATGGATCTGGCAGTGCACCGTGGACGGCTGGTACCTCTGTTTCGGAGGATGGTGCCCCCAGTTACCCACCTTATATATGCTGATGACCTGCTAGTCTTCATCCAGCCTTCGAAGGAGGGGTTGCAGACGCTTGCGACTATTATGGAAGATTTGAAGTCCTTTTCGGGTCTCCAGATGAACATGGATAAGAGTAGGGTCTACTTCAGCTCCCTGTGCACCCGGAAGGAGGAGCGGGCGGATGTGCTGAGTATCGCGAGGAGTGATCTACCGGTGCGATACTTAGAAGTGCCTCTCACAGTCAATTATGCACGGGATCAGGATTGTAATAGTCTGGTGGAGTATGTCCAGAGGAGAGTAGAAGGCTGGCAAGCAGCAGGTCTGTCATTTGGCGGTCGCATTGAGCTGGTCAGATCAGTGATCTCGGCTGTGGCCCATTTTTGGCTGCAGTCCATCCTTCTACCTGTGGCCACTATCCGACGAGTGGAGCGACTATGTGCCGATTTCATTTGGAGGGGAGGTATGCATGCGATCTCCTGGGACCAGCTCAGCCGTCCCAGGAAGGAGGGAGGAGTGGGACTCCGTCCGTTGTTGGAGATTAGGAAGGCCTCTGCGCTTAAGCTGGCCTGAAAATTCATCAGCGGGGGGTCTCTCTGGGCGGACTGGATGCACAGCAGATACGTAAAGCAGGGTAGTTTTTGGACGTGCGCTACTGACAACAACCACTCAGTCACGTTCAAGACTATCTTGAGACACAGGGGGGTGCTCAAGTCTGCTATCCGGAGGGTCATGAAAGACGGGTCGGACACGGACCTCTGGCGGGATCCTTGGATTGATCGGCGTTCGCTGTTGGACATCAGAGGAGCCCCGACTCATCAGGAGGACAGTCGTGGTCTGACGTGCAGGCGCATCATTCGTGATGGGGAGTGGAGGCCAGATTCGTATCGGTTCACTGAGGAGCTGGGTGGGAGCATTTTATCTATTGTCATTGATCCGACTTTGCCTGCGGATC
Source organism: Iris pallida (assembly GCA_029216955.1). Taxonomy (NCBI): domain Eukaryota; kingdom Viridiplantae; phylum Streptophyta; class Magnoliopsida; order Asparagales; family Iridaceae; genus Iris; species Iris pallida. Next base: position 553,220 of record JANAVB010004799.1, read on the forward strand.
GGTGGATTTGGGAGTCGACTGGAGCAGCTACCGGGACTGGGGAGTTCCAATTCCGTAGCTGCTACAACCTGATCCGGCGAGCTTTCCCGTTGAGTTCTGATTACGAGTTCGTTTGGTGCAAGGGTCTGGCCAGGAAGATGCAGTTGTGTGTCTACAAGGTTCTACTGGGCCGCCTCTTGACTAGAGATCACCTGAGGTCGTTTGGAGTGCCGGTTCCAGATCCCACATGTGTGCTTTGCGGATTGGAGCCTGAATCTATAAAGCATACCTTCTTCGAGTGCACTCTGGCATGGCAGATCTGGTCGGAGCAGAGTCGTCTATTGGGAGTGTCCACCTCCGGGAAATGTGTACGGGACATCATCACGGTGATCCGAGATAGCAAGGGTAGAGGGCAGGACTGGTTCCGAACAGCCAGAGTTCGTCTGGCTGCTGCGGTTTGGCATGTATGGCGGGAGCGAAACCGTCGGATCTTTGACGGACTGGTCACCCCTCCAGTTGGCATTCTCCAGAACATCGAGTTTGATGTAAATGCTATGGAGATTTGATGAGTGAGGAGTGGGAGTCCCACTCTGTTTGTATGTTGTAAGATTATGGCTTTTCATTTGGAATAAAATTCACCTTTTTCCAAATATATATATATATATATATATATATATATATATATATATATATATATATGTTCTGTTTGAGTCTTAATATCTGAACTGTTTCACAACAATAATACGAGGAATATGAAGAGGTATGAAAATGGAAAGAGTGCAAGTTGCAAAATAAATAAATAAATGGAGACTATTATACAACAAATTTAGTTATAAGGAAGTCAGTTACAAAATTATATGATCCCTATTTTTTTACATTTTAATCATATTACTTATATATGAATTTGCTTACATTTATAAACTTCCAAGCCTTCTTAACTTATGCTCCTTTCTAAGTCCATCCACATACTAATGCAATTAATTATTTATTAAAAGGGACGCCTGCCCGTTCATCATTCTCCAAAGCATAAATTAGCAATTCATTCCTGTTCACTGAGGTTTCATTTCGTTCCTCCAATATCCATTCTGCAAAGTTACCTAGGATATCAACAGATTGTGCATATCCCAGTTGCAAGCAATGCCTAAGGAGGACCTTGCTATGTCAATAATTTGAAAGTGGGTGTTCAAGCTGAAGACTTACTAACAGTCTCTCTGAAAGCACTTATTGAGCTCTTAACGGTCCTGGTCTCTAATGTAGTCAGCACTTGTTTGGTTTCAGATAGCTCTTATTGGTTCAGAGACAAAATCTTATTTGCATAGGCAAGAGGCAAAATTTAAAATGTAAAACCGACAACACTACCCCGGCTGTTGTTCCTTCCTCTTACTTCATAAGCTTTCTCCCAAACTCAACAACCAAAAGCCCAATAATGGATGTGAGCATCCATCAATGCAAGAGGCTGAGGATGGCATCCAACAGGACAGGAGGGGTTGAGCATGCGGCAAGGTTTTGCTAGTGACAGTGGTGGCAAGAGAGGCAGAACCCAACCAGACTCTCCACCACCTCCTCGTTTGTCTCGCGGTCACGTGTCCTCCAGTCCAGACCCCAACCCACTGCTGACCAGGTCACTAATAGGACGAAACCACTAAGCAACTAGGTTAGTAGGTTGTATAGACAGGAACATGGATTCGGATATGGACACACTACACATTTGAAATATGATGTTTCAGAAAACATTGGGATGTGGGTACAACATGCATACGATTATATATACATATGAAAACATATCTATATGTTGGAGCTTTTCCTTTGTAACATGTGAAGAGAGCTTGCTCTCAACACATGCCTAGTAAAGTTTAGTCCCACATTGGAAAAACATCATAAGGTATCTCAATATATATATACTTGGTATGTGTTGTTGAGATATGCACATGGGATGGTGATCCTAAGGAGAAAACCATGTGGGTGATTTTACTAGAAGGTAAGGTTAAGTCTCCATGGTAAAGCTTAAGCTTTTTACTCTTGGGAATTAATTTCCATTGGAGCTAAGCCCCGCAGGGGCTTAGCGACTCGGACTCAGACTTGGACTCGGGCTCATGGGCTCATGAGGCGTAATATGACGTTTTGTTGGCGCACTTTGCACTTAGCACGTCAGCATCGTCGCTAGGCGCATAATGTGCTTAAGTTGCGCTCGTTGCACGAGCCTCTTACGCAGCCGTTCGCGCTGCTCGATCGCACGGCCAGATAGTGCGGCAGTTGGCGCTGCCAGATGGTGCAGAAGTTGGCGCGGCGGTTGGCGCGGGGTGCCCGTGTGATGCAGGTGGCGCAGGTAGCGCGGTGCGCGTGTGGCACAGGATGCGCAGGTAGCGCGGTGCACGTGTGGCGCATGTGCGCAGTTTGCGCTGTGCACGTTTGGCGCGTATGACGCAAGTTGCGCAGGTGGCGCGCGTTGTGTGCCAGTTGGCTCAGATCGTGTCTGTGCACGATTTGAGCGATAACAGCACGTTCGGAGCGATTTTTCTACATCCCGAACATTCTGGTAACTGGACAGTTACAGTGCGGGCCTATATAAGGTTCTATTCTCTCTCTCAGTATACAAGTGTTCAGAACATATTCTTTACGAATTCCACAGAGTTTGAAAGAGAAGAGAAGCAGAGTACCAGCGTCATTTAGCGCAGGAGTCCGTGCGCCATCCGACGAGTCAGAAGAGCGGAGTGTTCCAAAGTTCTCCGTCGAACTTGCTGATTTCTGGAAGCTGTTCGTGTGGGATGAATCAAGCTTTGAGCGCCAGTGATCATTCACCCCAGCAGGCTGTTCTTCCATCCACTTCATCGCCTGTCATCCACTTCAGCTCGTTCAGAACGAGAACAGTTCTGGTCTAATCAGAAACTGTTAGTGGACCATCGCTGCTGCTGCTAGCAATTCGATTTGTAACTTACTTTTAGAAGAATTACATTTGTTTGCTGCTGTTACGAACTTTTTTTAGATTTTCGTAATCCAGAATCCTCCAAAGGTCTCTATTGTGCACCTTTTTTGAAGTGTTGCATCGAAACGTTGTTTTTACAATCGTTTCATTTCTCAGTTTTCCATCGAAAATTACGCCCCGGGACTAACAATTTCATAGCTTGATTGCAAGATGGAAAACTTTCGTGCTTCGCTAATCAATCATAACTACAAAGTAAGAGCAATTTGATAGTAAACACTATCAAATCTGGAAAAAGGTTAGCCTCAATATTCAATTCTCTAAGGTTGATTATGTGCTTTTTGAGGAGGAACCTACTATTCTAGAAACTGGATCTGCAGCCGCAATTTCTGCTGCTACTAAGAACCAGGCCAAGTGGAGAAGGGACAATAGCATTGTAGGCTTATGATCCTAAATGCTATGGAAGACTCCCTTGCAGAATCATATTCAAAGAAGACTATTGCCAAAGAGATTTGGGAGTCTCTAAAAAAACTAACTATACGAAGATGATAAGAACCGAAGCAAGATATTTTTAGTTGAAAAATATCACAAGTGGTTCTTTGAAGATGAGAACCAAATGCTGCCGCAGGTGAAGGAGTTCCTGAAGCTGCGACAGAAGTTGGATGATGAGGCGATGCCCCTCCCCGACAAGTTTGTTGTTGGAGGGATCGTCTCTAAGCTTCCCGCTGGGTAGAGCAAGTTCTATGCAAACATGCATAGGAAGAAGTTGGAGATCAATCTGGAGGATCTCCTGCAGGAAGTCTATGTTGAGGACCAAATGAGGGTTCAACTGAAGGTAGACGCACTGTCCAAACAATTGGCTAACGCCAATTTGGTTCACACCAAGGAACACAAGGGAAAGCATGCGGCTTCCCACAGCAAGAAGAAGGACCCTAACAATCTGAAAGTTAAGGGGACTTCCTTCAAGAATCAGAATGCAAAGTCTCAGATGCCTCAAGTGTGGCAAGAAGGGCCACTTCAAAAGTGAATGCAAAGCGAAGACCAAGCAATCAAAGCAAGGTGAGCCTAGCAAGGTTTCTATGATCACTGACATTGTTGCAATGATTGCGCAGGTTACTGCTGTAGGGGCTGACTCTGACTGGTGGGTAGACACTGGTGCCACCTGCCATGTTTGCTAAGCAAGGAGTGGTTCACCACCTACACGCCAACTTCTGAAGTTGTTATGGTGGCGAACCAGGCACAACCTGAAGTGCTCGGGATCAGAACGGTGGTTTTGAAGCTGACTTCGAAAAAAATCTCTGACGCTTCAGGGTGTGAAGCATGTACCTGCTATCGCAAAGAACTTGATCTCGGGAGGCCTACTCTTGAATGCAGGCCTCAGGATGGACATCAATGCTGGTCAGATGGTGATGTCCATAAAGGGAACATACTTTGGAAAAGCTTTTTATACCGAAGAAATGTTTAAAATTTAGCTTATAAATCAGTCCAAAGTTGTTAATGCAATCACTCATTCTGCTTATACTCTTGAGTTGTGGCATAATAAGCTAGGACATGTTCATTGTAAACGAATAAACAGAATGTCTAGTCTAGAACTTATCTCCAAATGTGGGGGTAAGGTAGAAAAATGTGAAGTTTGTGCTCAAACGAAGATCACAAGGAAACCCTTTCCTCGGATTAATCGAAGCACAGATCTTCTGGAGTTGGTTCACTATGATATATGTGACTTCAAACAATTATCTACAAAGGCCGAGATGAAGTATTTCATAACCTTCATCGATGACTTCTCAAAGTATGCTTTCGTATACCTTCTGAAGGCTAAAGACGAAGCATTCGAGAAGTTCAAAGAGTTCACAGCCGAGACTGCACAACAGACTGGAAAATAACTCAAGAGAATAAGAAGTGATCGAGGTGGAGAGTACCGGTCTCATGAATTCGCATCGTTCTGCAAAGAACATGAAATTGTCAACGAGACCACTGCTCTGTACTCTCCTCAATCAAACGGAGTAGCAGAGAGGAAGAACAGAATGTTGACAGAAATGATTAACTCAATGCTGTTGACTGCGGATCTTCCAAAGTGCTACTGGGGAGAAACTGTATTGGCGGCCACTTTTATTCTAAATGGAGTGCCTCATGCAACTTCAGACATTACTCCTCATAAACTCTGGTTCAAGGTCAAACCTAACTTGAATGTCATTCGAGTGTGGGGGTATCTGGCATATGTGAAGCTTCCAGATCTGAAGATTCAGAAGCTTAGGACAAGGACTACAAAGATAATTTTTTTGGGTTACGCCGAGAAGAGTGATACTCGAAGATTTCTTAATATTTAGTCAAACCATAGCATTGAATATCGCGACGCAGAGTATTTTTAAGACAAATTTGTAAGGCACAAGAACATTATTCTTGCGGACATTCCGGAGAACAATGAGGGTGCGCAAGAAACTGAAGTTTTCAATGAGGATGTAGTCCAAGAAGATATTGTTGAAACAACGGTTAAACCAGAATTCGCTGAGCCGTCAGCTAAGCGTGTGAGGAGGCCGAAGGACTTCGGAAATGACTTTCACTTTGTCACCTATCATGTGGAAGCAGATCCGCTTACGTATGATAAGACGATGAAGACCAGAGACGCAGTTTTCTGGAGGGAGGCGATAGACAATGAAATTGATTCCATCACCTCGAACATTTCGGTGTTGGTTGATCTTCCTGAAGGAGCAAAACCCATCGGATGCAAATGGATCTTCAAAAAGAAGATAACAGCAGACGAAACTATTGACAAGTTCAAGGCTAGGCTGGTAGCCAAGGGGTTTTCTCAGAAGCATGGGATCGACTACTTTGACACGTATGCTCCAGTAGTCCTGATGACCACCATCAGAATGTTAATTGCTCTCGCAGCAATACATAAGTTGGTGATACATCAGATGGAAGTAAAAATGGCTTTCCTAAATGGCAAGCTGACCGAAAAGATTTACATACAACAGTCAGAGGAATTTGTCGTCAAGAATCTTGAAGACAAAGTCTGTAAGTTGGTGAAATCCTTGTACGGTCTTAAACAAGCTCCCAAGATGTAGCATAAAAAATATGACAAGGTTATAAGGTCAAATGGCTACAGGGTCAGCGAGACGGACAAGTGTGTTTACACAAAGTTCGCTGATGGAAGAGGTGTAATCGTTTGTCTGTACGTGGACGACATGATAATTCTAGGTACGGATATGGGATGTGTCACGGAGACAAAGAAGTTCATCTCGAGTAAGTTCAGTATGAAGGACATGGGAAAAGCTAATGTGATCTTAGGGATCAAGATCATCCGGACAGACACTGGACTAGCGTTGTCACAGTCTCATTATATTGAGAAGATGATAACATGTTACGGGTATCAGGATCTTCCAGAGATCGATACGCCTTACAGGTGTGATATGAAGCTGAAGCCTAATTCGAGAAAAAACGTCAGGCAGCTGGAGTACGCAGGCGTTATCGGGTGTTTGATGTATGCTACTACTGCCACAAGGCCTGACATAGCTTTCGTCGTGGGAATGCTGAGTCGTTTTACGAGCAACCCATGTATTGAGCACTAGAAAGCTGTGAAACAGATTATGAGATATCTCAAGAAGACTCAGACATGCACTGCACTACAGCGGAGATCCGCCGGTAGTAGAAGGCTTCAGTGATGCCAGCTGATGCTCAGAGTTAGAGAACGAGAGGTCCACAGGTGAATTTATTTTCACAATGGGTGGAGCTGCTATATCGTGGAAGTCGAAGAAGCAGACTATGCCCTCGCGGTCATCCATGGAATCTGAGTTCTTTGCACTTGATACCGCAGCGGAGGAAGCAGAATGGCTTCGGGAGCTCATGTATGATCTTTCAGTGGTTGGGGCATAAATACCGACAATACCGATATACTGTGACAACCAGACGACTGCGACGGTGGCATCAAATGACCTCTTCAACGGAAAGAAAAGGACTGTGCGGTTAAAGCACAAGACAGTACACGATCTCATCAAGAGAGGTGTTATTGCAGTAATTGATGTTCGGAGTCAGGAGAACCTGGCGGATCCGTTCACCAAAGGCCTCAAGCGCCAGCTGGTCGATGGCATAGCAAGAAAAATAGGTTTGAAGGCATTTTGATATTATGTTATTGTAATCCTACCATAAAGTTTTATGCAATTAGTTCAAAGAAAAATCTACTAGACATCTAGCTTTTGGTTCAAGGGAGGACCATTAACTGAAAAAATATCAGGAACAATGGGTACATGTCCTCTGTGGCATGGAGAGGTTACGGACCTACAATCACTGTTGTCTACTATTATTTTCTACGAAAAACGGATCCTGTGAGAGGTTGGCTTAAATGCCTTAATGAGTTCTCAGGCAAAGTGAATGCCTAGTGTGCTTTACAGAAAGTACGGTAGCGCAGCACTATAAGGAGTGAAACTCCATGGGGTGACTCCACCATGAGGTTCCTGAAAGGGGTAATGCCTCGCCTTTGCGAGCCAAGTCACAGGGGAGTAGCACCGCAAAGGCAGGTAGCCTAATGCTGTATGATAAAATTAAAGAGGGATAGTCAGCACTACAAAGGGGAGGTGTTTCTCATGTTACAGTGGCACGACACCACGATGAGGTACCCGGATAGGGGTAAAGCCTCAGCCTTGCAAGCCATGTCGTTGCGGCGTAACACCGCAAGGGAGCCTAAGGCTTCATGCTGGGTAGTATGGCACTACAAAGAGGCTGTGACCTCATGCTACAGTAGTATGACACTACGATGAGGTTCCCGGTAGGGTTAATGCTTGGGCTTTAGGCCATGTCATAGCGGCGTAGCACTGCAAGGGAAGCACAAGACTTCATGCCATGTCTCTTTAATAAAAAAAACTCACCTATAGTGTATGGACAGAGATAGCAGACCATCTCTTGAGGGTAAACTTGTAGACGCCAAAAATTATACACTGAAACCAGGCTGGCACAGGGCCTTTAATGTGCAGCCAGAAACACATGTAACTACATTATGTGAGTGAAAAAAATTCAGCTATGGGACAGAATTCAAGACTTAGTCCATTCTTGTATTATAGTCTATTGTTTGACCCATGCGGGAAGATTCAAGTCGTAAGCAATCTCTCTCCTAATGTATGATGGACAGTTACTGTGGGGAACACTCAACTCCATATATCGAGATATGTGGAAAATTGTTGGAGCTTTTCCTTTGTAACATATGAAGAGAGCTTGCTTTCAACACATGCCTAGTAAAGTTTAGTCCCACATTGGAAAAGCATCATGAGGTATCTCAATATATATACTTGGTATGTGTTGTTGAGATATCCACATGGGGTGGTGACCATAAGGAGGAAACCATGTAGGTGATTTTACTAGGAGGTAAGGTTAAGTCTCCATGGTAAAGCTTCAGCTTTTTGCTCTTGGAAATTAATTTCCATTGGAGCTAAACCCCGTAGGGGCTTAGCGACTCAGACTCGGAATCGGACTCATGGGCTCATGAGGCGTAATGTGGCATTTTGTTGTCGCACTTAGCACGTCAGCATCGTCGCTAGGCGCATAGTGTCCTTAAGTTGCGCTCGTTGCGCGAGCCTCTTGCGCAGCCGTTCGTGCGCCAATTCGCGCTGCCCGATCACGCGGCCAGTTGGCGCTGCCAGATGGTACAGCAGTTGGCACTGCAGTTAGCACGGCGGTTGGCGCGGGGTGCATGCGATGCGCGTGTGGCGCAGGTGACGCAGGTAGCACAGTGCGGGTGTGGCACAGGTGCGCAGTTTGCGTTGTGCGCGTTTAGCATGTATGGCGCAAGTTGCGCAGGTTGGCGCGCGATGTACGCCATATGGCTCAGATCGTGTTTGTGCACGATTTAAGCGGTTACAGCACATTCGGAGCAATTTTTCCTACGTCCTGAACGTTCTGCTAACTGGACAGTTACAGCACAGGCCTATATAAGGTTCTATTCTCTCTCTCTCAGTATACAAGTGTTCAAAACACATTTCTTACGAATTCCACAGAGTTTGAGAGAGAAAAGAAGCAGAGCACCAGCGCCACTTAGCGCAGGAGTCCGTGCGCCATCTGACGAGTCAGAAGAGCGGAGTGTTCCAAAGTTCTCCGTCGAACTTGCTAGTTCCTAGAAGCTGTTCGTGTAGGGCGAATCAAGCTTTGAGCAACGGTGATCATTCACCCCATTAGGCTGTTCTTTCATCCACTTCATCGCCTGTCATCCACATCAACTCGTTCTGAACGAGAACAGTTCTGGTCTAATCAGAAACTGTTAGTGGACCATCGCTGCTGCTGCTAGCAATTCGATTTGTACCTTCTTTTTAGAAGAATTACGTTCGTTTGCTGCTGTTACGAAATCTTTTTAGATTTTCGTAACCCAGAATTCTCCAAAGATCTCTGTTGTGCACCTTCTTTGAAGTGTTGCATCGAAACGTTGTTTTTACAATCGTTTCATTTTTCAGTTTTCCATCGAAAATTACGCCCCGGGACTAACACTATATACAATATATATATATATATATATATATATATATATATATATATATATATATAAGCATGTTTTAAATAGTAACTACATTCCAAAATGTTCCAGAAAGGACTCACTGCGAAAAATGTTCTCTCGGGTTTGGCACAATCGCAGCCATGCCAAAAATCGCTTTCAACTATATCTTGGTTGCTTTGGTGCGTCGAGATGGATGAGCCATATCCAACATGAGTCGACGAAGTATGTGCCCAATATATGGGATAAGGTACCCTTGGGGAGTATCAGTGCAACATAGTCGTGGATCATGGGAGGTCAAATCTGGAGGCCAACCATATCCTGACAATCTTATTGAGCATTACATGCACATGAGCTTGGGAGAAGGTTTAGACTATGCTACAAACTTGTGGCCACCGCAACAATTGTTTCCAACCTCACTGTCATAGTTGCAGGTTGATGAATTCCCGTATTACATGAAGTATCTGTACATTAATTATTAGCAAGTCTTTTCTTAACCTCCCATGGGTTTACCTAATTTTACTTTTATTTGGCCTCAAGCAGACACTTAAACACCAAATTGACTTGCTCTGCTAAAGGAAAGTTTCATAGAGGGGCTTGGTTATCAACTTTCTAATAAGAAACATGGCTAACCGGTTCAGGACAATTTATCTGTAAAGAAATAAAAATATTACATTTTTGCCACCCATTCAAGCCCTACCTGTTGCACCTGTCGCCGCCTCTGCGCGCAAGTGCAGGGGTGGTCGTCGTCAGCACACGTGCTTGCAGGGGGAGGCCGTTGCCATAGGCACACACTCTGGTAGGGGAGGCCTCAGTCCATGTGTGTGCATCTGCAGTGGGGCAGAGGTGCAACATCATAGAGAGAGGGCATCGAGGAGCAATGGTGAAGCGGGCAGAGCATTGCCACGGCACCAGCACCGGCACCAAGGATGGTGTTAGACAAAGAGGAAAGGCGTAGGGGTATAAATAACCATCTTTTACCTTTTGCATTAACAAGTTCATGTTATTGAAATGATTGTGTTTTCAAAGTGAGGTTAGCCCCAAAAAACTTCTCAAAGGTCTCACATTATTCTATTGCTGTATACAATACCATAATTAGCAGTCCAAAAATATGATAAGACCTCCATTATAAAGATGATGAAACATATTAACGGTAGGAGCTAGTGACCCTCTTCCTTATTGTAGGAAATGATGTGACCACCTTCTCCAGACAGTAAAATGTGTGGAGGAAGTATAGTTCAGATTTGAATTATATCTACTTGCACAATTAGTATGACAAACTCATTCTTGCTTCTAGCAAGTGAGTAGTGAATTCTATCTCAACATGTTTAGGTCAGCAATGCTTCATGTTACCATTTGTATGACAAACTCATTCTTCTGGCAAATGAGTAGTGAATTCAACCTAGCAATACAACATGTTTAGGTCAGCGATGCTTCATGTTACCAACTTTCTTTAGAATCAAATTTGCCAGCCTCTGCCGGTTGCCGCTAATTAGATAGGTGGCCTTGGATTTTGACTCCATGAATGACACAGGGTTTTGCATTCTAGCCAATTTTCCAGAAAAAATGATCCAAAATTTTCTTCATTCAACTCAATCAAGTCACTATCCTGTGATGTCCACATCTCCATTAAGATTGCAAAACCTTGTTGGCAGTAGAGCATGGCTTTCCACATCTCACAACCTTCCTGTCAGGTGGAAACCAAAATTGGCTTTTAATTTTACCCTTATGTACCATTGCATTAGGAATACCTTAAACCTGAGACAAACTGCTTTCAGAATTCCCTGACCATTCCAACTAGTTTCTAATCAGAGTACATATTTGGAATCATTTGAAGCCACATGCAATCTACCATAAGGATTTTTTTCCTTCGAATTTTCACTTAAAAAAACCCTTCCCTCTGCAGTTTTGTGCATCTTCTTCAGATCGTCTGAATATTTTTATTTTATGACAGAATATCTAAGATGAGCATTTCTTGAATATTGTAAAACCAATATTGGGCTCTCATTCTTTATGGGAATACAGATTCAAGTCATATTTGATTGAAAATTCAAATCTCCAATCAAGTTTCATTTACACCACTCTTACGACTAAGTTATATCGTAAGGCAAGATTGATCATTGAAATTCATAGAAAACTCTTAAGCCTCGTTTGGTTCGCGGAATCATCGGGTTGGAAAAGGAAAGTGATTACTTTCCTATGTTTGGGTGTCAAAGGAATTGAGGAGGAAAGGAAAGTGATTCCCAATGGAAGGAAAATTAGGAGGGAAAGTGATTCCATCCATCAAAGCAAGGAATCACTTTCCTACATTGAAATATTCACTTTCCTTTCCAAATTTCTTGGCATTTCCAAACATCGGAAAGGAAAATCAATAGAAATTGTAATTTCCCAAAGGAAAGAAAATGTCAAGGAATTGATTTCCTTTCCCTTCCATTCCGTGAACCAAACGAGGCCTTAATTTATTGATGTGAATAAAAAATGAGAAGCCTTGGTACATTTATAGGAGCAAGTCATGACCAGTGTTCTAAATTTCGGCCTAGGCGGCCACCGACAGCATCGAAAACTCCTTAGACGGCAGTCCTAGACAATTTTTGGCCCTAGGCGGACTAAGGCAGTGCCTAGGCGGACTATTCGGCCGATTTTTTTTGAAAAATTTCAAAAATATTCAAAAAAACAAAGAAATTTTTTTGATTTTTTTTAGTACTTACGTCGATTGGCCGCCGCCACTGCCGTCGGCTGCTGTCGTTGCTGCCGTGCTACTCCAGTGCTGCTGATGCTGAGAGATGGAGAGGAGAGAGATGGAGATTGCACTCTCTCTCTCCTCTCCCCCTTTTATTTAGGGCGCACACAAAAAAAATGACAGAATTTTTTTTTTTTAGGTAGGGCAGGATTTGAACTCAATGCCAACACATTGTACATGACTTAAACATTTACTACTAGCCATAAAAGTACATAAACTTTTGTGTCTTTATTAATTCATACAAAGTATATATGTCCTCCACATATTTAAAAATAATATTATTTAGCCCAGGCGGCCCTCCGGCGCACCGACTCCACCTAGCGAAATTTAGAAAGTTGGTCATGGCATCCTCCTTTAGCCCAGTCGATGCGGGACTAAAGTGAGGTATATAATAATAGTTAACTGACACACCCCCGCAAGCTAAAGTATTGATATCAATCATTTCCAGCTTGAATAACAGTAGAATAAACAAAGGTCCGAGGCAGTGATTTGGAGAGGATATTTGTCAGAAAAAGACACGTGTTGTAGGACAACTCTCTCTTGTCACTTACTCTCGAATAAAGTAACAGTCTATCTGGATGTGCTTAGTCCTTTCATAAAGATTGGATTCTCAACAATATGGATCACTTCCTTATTGTCACAGTAGAAAAGCAAAGAGAGAGATATGAGTTGAGAGAGAGAGAGAGAGTTGGGGTTATGTTTAGTTAAACATGTTGGTTCACGTTTACAAGTTATAACTCAATCCAACCCGACCCGAAAAGACATCAAAACCATAAAACTGAGTTTTCTGGTACAGTATTGGCCAATAGATCGGTCAACCGCTTTTTATATATATCAGCTAATATAGGTTGATATTGAACCAATCGATGTTTTCCAAGAAGACATGTATCCGATATTTGGCCGATATATATCGGTTTGGCCTCAAAATGATATATCGGTCGATATATCAGCCACTATTTCTGATTTCCCGAACAAAGCCTACTAGTTTGAAAACATATCCATCAATATCAACCTTTGCTATGTAAAACTCATCAGCAAAATCTGGCGCTAACATATATTCACACCAAAAGCCTTATCATATCACTGTTTTCTCTTGAAGAAAGTGTGAATTTGCATAACACTACTCGGCGAGCTTCATCGTCTCATCATCCAAGCCTTCCTCCATCAAAATCGGCTATGGAGCATAAGAAAGCCGATAAAAGAACATAGTTTATTGACCGATTGTAGATATGACATCAACCACTTAAGGAACTTGATCATAGGTCCACATGTCTTAAGAATATCTCCGGTATTTTGGTAAATAATTGTGAAAGCATTTAAAACTTCAGTAGGCTTTGCCTTAAGTAGAGAGGTCATCGTCATTGTCCATATGTTATTCAAGCATCCAATTTATCCTCCACTTACTCCAAACTACGGTCTAAAAATCAACACCATTCCACCCAACATACAACCCAAATATTTCTCTGAAACTACCTATTGTGGAACTCCATCAAATTCCCTCTCCAAGCAATAATTTTTCACATATTCTTTTGCAAGTTTAGATTATTCTATCAATTGCCTTGGCTAATTTCTCCAACACGTGAGGGGCTTTAACCCTGGTCCACATAGCCATGAGCATATTTTCTTGCCCTGGTGGGTTAAGCAAGCTTTAGCATGCTTTAGCTCATGAGCAGGGAGCATGGACGCTCCAAAGATTGGTGTCATGTTCGTGTCACATCATGTAAGACATGCGCTGCATAACACATACGCGCCAATATACACTACAATACGCCAAAACCGTTGCCACGTCCATTTTGTCGTGTCCGAGTCTTTCTTGTGTCATGTCTGTGCAACCAATGTTCTAAAAAGCGCTAGGCGGACTCGGTGCGGCGGAGGTCCGCCTAGCGCCTAGCCCGCCTAGGCGGCCGCCTAGAATTTTTTTTTTTTTTTTTTAATTTTTGAAATTTTGAATTTTGAAATTTGAAATTTGAAATTTCAATGTTCTAAAATCCAAATACTATCTTAAAACCCAAACAAATATCCAAAATACAACTACGAATAAACAAAATAAAATAAAAAAATTCAAAAAATTCAAAAAACAAGCCGCCTAGGGGGTTTTCGGTGCGGTGGGTGGGCGGGCGCCTAGCGCCTAGGCGGGCGCCTAGGCCGATTTTTAGAACACTGTGTGCAACATAGGTCATGAGGGTCAATCTTTCAACCCTACCAAATATCCGAGTCTCATTACCAAATGCAACCAGAATCGGCAAATCATACCAGCTACATATACTCCTAGGAAGCACTGACACTCCAAGAATTGATGATGTACTCCAAATACACTAAAACAGGCCAAAATCGTTGAAGAGTTCATTTCATGATGCCCGGATATGTCCTTTCGAATTCCGTATTTGTGTCTGCGCAACAAAGATCAGCTCCTACCGTCGGAATTCAGATCAAGCAACCCCTCATAAAAATCAGTCAAATCAACAATTCCAACATAAAGCGAGCTCCTTTATCACAATTTACGCATGCCCCATGCCGGGAAAAAAGAGGGGGAAAAAATAACTGACCGATTCCCTCTTGTTGTTCTGCGTGTCCTCGAGCTCCTGCAGAGTCCCATCGAGCCTCTTCCTGCCAACAAAAAAAAATCCCACCATTTCCATCAAACAAACAAACAAAAACCACAAAATAAATAAAAACCTCAAATTCGTCGGGAAAACTCACAGCTCGGCGGAGATGTAGTCGATGCGCTTGCGGACGTTGGCCCTGGCCTCGGCGAGGTCCTGCTTGACGAGAACGGGGCCAATGAGCTTGTAGACGTTGGCGTCGTCGTCGAGGAGGTCGAGCTCCTTGAGCACGAGCTCGTTCTCCCCAAGCTGGACCGTGCACTGCTTCCGCACCTGGTAGCTCTTCCCGATGTCTGCAGTGAAAATTAGGGTTAGTGTTTTTCTAGCGTTAGGGTTTGGAGGGGGGGGGGGGGGGGTGACCTTTCTGGAGCTTGCTGAGGGCATTGGCGTGGTTCTCGAGGTCGCGCTGGAGTTCCCGGATCGCCGGGGAGGAGGCCATGGCTGGTGGAGAGTCTGGAAGTGTTGGTGGAAGAAGAAAAAGGAGGGTTTATTCGGGCGTTAACGCGTCGGGTCGGATCATCAAAAACCCGAACTCGATATGAAAATATAACCAACATTTATTGTGGCCAAAATTAGAAAATTAAATTGGATGAGTGACAATAAAGTGAGTAAATGATGGGATAAAATTGAGTATATTTTTTTCTACGAGATGAGAGAAAAATATGATTTGGACATGTTTTGCTAATATATGTTTTGATAAAAAAGAGAACTGGAAATTGCTGAGAAGCCCAATTTCGGGGTGGACTTTTATGAAATGTCCACCCGCTGGATTATTTTTATGAAATGTCCAGAATTAAGTTTTTACACGTTAAATATTTCAAGATTCTCTCTAGTTGCTATGTATTTACAAAATTTGCCATTATCATAATTCCAAAAATACCCCTTCGCGTAAATTTGGACATCTATATATAATTATGAATTCGCAAACTCAGATTTGGATTGAGAAATTCGTATTCTTCTTCTTCTTCACGAGAAATTTGAAATCCATTGATATAATCTTTATTAGAGATCGCAGAATCGTTCGTAGTTCACTGTGGTTTTCGTCAGTCGAACGTCGATCATCCTTCATCATCATCGATCATCATCATCATCAACATCATCTTCGTGGTTTCCGGCGATTAGGTCAATTGTGGATAGAAGATCTTCTTCTTTTCTTTTTATAGATCTTAAAACAAGGTGAGAGTTCAGATCTGTAGAAATTCATCCATCAGCTTCGTATATCTCGAAATTTATGCTGAATTTGATTTTGTTATGAAGATTATTAACTTAGAAAATGTTAGTGAGATATTTAATCTTGTTATTTTATGCGAATAGCATTCTCCGTTATATTTTAAAGGAGAATGACAATTACTTCTTATAAAGATCATTATCCGTATGTTTTTAGGACGGAGAATGCCATTCTCCGTCTTAATTAGGACGGAGAATGCCATTCTCCGTCTTAGTTAGGACGGAGAATGACATTCTCCGTCTTAATTAGGACGGAGAATGACATTCTCCGTTTTACTTTAGACGGATAATGATCTTTATAAGTTAGTTCCAACTGAGGATATTTATTCTCCGTTATTTTTAGACGGAGAATAATCATTATTAGATGAGAATTTTATTGTTCTATTTGTGGCCTCTTATGTTTTTATGTTATCAGGGGGGGAAGATATGGAATCAAGTTGTTTAGTTAACATTTGTTTCAAGGGAGACATAGTTTTCTGCCATGTCACACATGAAAGTACCGTAGATTTTTTAAAGAATAAAGTGTGCGATCGATGGACTTCTTTGGATCCACTTTCCTTCCGTTTCAGGTTTTTGCACTCTGATGGGACTGAACTGTATGTTGAAAGTGATTTTTGGCTTCGCTCATTGGTTGGTGGTTTTAACGGTACTCATGATGTGAGTTTTGATCTATATGTGGAGCAAATACACTCTCCATGTTCTTCATCAACATCTTTTCCTTGTCAAAGCTTTCACATGAGACATTTGTCTTCCTCTTCTAGTTCTTTGAGTAGATGTTCTCCTACTGTAAAGGACAAACGAGTAGTACAATTTTATGAGGGCTCAACTGAGACAGTGAAGAAGAGGAAATCGAATATGTGGCCTGGATCAATTACTGGTGTTGGTCAGATTTTTCTAAATGGTGTTGAAGAAGTTAGGAATGCTGTTAGAAAGGTATGTTTTGAATCTCGTCATCCATTCCACATTTTGAAATCTGAGCCGGGGAGGTATACTGTTTGTTGTAAGAATTACAAGACACATGCTTGTTTGTGGAGCTTCCATGCTATATCTATTTCGAAAGATAATCAAATTTTTGAGGTGAGGAGGTATGTGGGAGAACATAATTGTGGAGCTGGCTATATGGATAAAGGTAATCTGGTTGTTCCAGCAAAGTTTGTGAAAAGTTTGGTTAGTGACATTGTTCGGATGCATCCTAAAAAGTCCGCAAAATCTGTTGTCGATGATTTCAAGGTCGACTACGGCTTATCTGTTACATATGGACAGACATACCACGGAATTAGGCTGGTGCACCCGAAAATGTACGGAGATGATGTTAGATCTTACAGTGACTTGTGTTGGTATGTGAACAAGATAAAGGAAACCAATAATGGTTCCGTTATCAACTTCCAGAAAGATGATTCATCAATGAGGTTTGAGCGGCTTTTTCTTTCATATGGGGCTTACGTAGAAGGCTTTCAATATTGTCGTCCGATGCTATATTTGGATGCCACTTTCCTTACAGGGAGGTTTAGAGGATGTTTGATGTCTGCTACAGCGAAGAATGGTAACCAACAGTTCTACCCTATTGCATACGGTATAGTCTCAGGCGAAGATGGCGATAATTGGGAATGGTTCCTTAGAAATCTAAAGAATGTTGTTGGATGTAGCAGGCGTATTATTTTTCTTTCGGATCAAGGCACCGGTCTAGTTTCTGAAGTCCCTAAAGTGTTTCCTAATGATTATCATAGCTATTGCTATTATCACATGAAGAATAACATACCGCTGAAAGAGAAAGGAAATGAAAGAGTGTATCCGCATGTACTTGAAGCTTGGAGGCAAGCAGTATATGCTCTAACTCCATGTGTGTTAATGAGACAGATATATACACATTTTCTATGCATTTACCATTAATTTAACAAAGAAAATGACCATTCTCCGCGTCAGTAAGACGGAGAATAGTCATTCTCCGTGTGTTTTAAAACGGAGAATGACCATTCTCCGTCCTGCATAGAACGGAGAATGTCATTCTCCGTTAGCTTTTGAACGGAGAATGACTATTCTCCGTCTTGCATAGAACGGAGAATATCATTCTCCGTTAGCTTTTGAACGGAGAATGACTATTATCCTTATGAGAATGCACTTATTTTTTCATAATTTTATGAATTTACCTAATTCTTTATTACTTATTTTTTTTTTGTATAAAGGTGGGTATAGACAAGCAATCAAGAAGATTTATGATCTGAATTGTGGTCATATTGTGAATTGGATGAATAAACAAAAACCTGAACACTGGTCAAACGTATTCTTCCCGGGATGTAGATACGGTGAGGTTGCTTCTAGTTGTGCAGAGTCATTCAATGCATGGATAAAGGCTGAGAAGAAATTGCCTATATCAGCAATTGTAAATGTCATCCGTGTGAAGATGATGAAGATGATTTCGGATCGCCACAAGGATGCAATTGGTTTGAATAGCAAATTGACTCCATACGCTGAGGATATGCTGAAGCAGCTTACAGATGATGGCATGTGTTATAGGGTATATCGGTCCGGTGATTTCGAATTTGAGGTGATCGCAGATACTTCCTCCCATATGGTGAATCTTCTTGATTGTCATTGTAGTTGTCGTAGATGGAAGGTATATGGATTCCCATACAGCCATGCAATACAATGCATCAGAGTTGGTTCAGATAAATCTGTTTACGACTTTGTGGAGCAGTATTGGACATCAGATTATTACCAGAAGTTATATTCATGTGTCATTCGTCCAGTTCCAGATTGCGAAAAAACAGTTTGAAAATAATCCCACTGATGTTGTTCTACCCCCTGCTCCGAAACGGGGTCCTGGACGACCAAAAGCGGACCGTTACAAGAGCAAATATGAGAACAAGGGAAAAGAGAAGAGAAAGATAAGGTGCCAGAATTGTTTTGAATTATGCAATCACAATCGCAGCACTTGTCCTCTGCCTCCACATGCTGCTACGGTGGTCAAGGGGACAGCGCCCCCTCGTTAATACATACACATATATTCCTTCTTTTATATAACTGAAAATTATTTTTTGAATACATATCTTACATTTTTTGATATCAATGGTAATAGTTTGAATTCTGCATATTTGATGTTTCACATATATATTAATAGCATAAGAACTTATTCTCCTTTATACTCTCTGACTTTATAATGTATTGAATGACCATTCTCCGTGTGTTTTAACACGGAGAATAATCATTCTCCGTTTTAGATACACGGAGAATGGCCATTTATAAGTCAAAAATACAAGGAGAATAATCATTCTCCGCGTGTTTTAAAACGGAGAATGCCATTCTCCGCGTCAGTAAGACGGAGAATTCTCATTCTCTAGGTCAAAATACAAGGAGAATGGCATTCTCCGTCTCTTTTGACCCGGAGAATGACATTCTCCGTCTATTTTGACACGGAGAATGGCATTCTCCGCGTCCCTAAGACGGATAATGTTCCTTTCTAGGTCAAAAATACAAAGAATAATCATTCTCCGCGTGTTTTAAAACGGAGAATGCCATTCTCCGCGTTAGTAAGACGAAGAATGCTCATTCTCTAGGTCAAAATACAAGGAGAATGGCATTCTCCGTCTCTTTTGACCCGGAGAATAACATTCTCCGTCTCATACGAAACGGAGAATGGCCATTCTCCGCGTCACTAAGACGGACAATGTTCCTTTCTAAGTCAAAAATACAAAGAATAATCATTCTCCGCGTGTTTTAAAACGGAGAATGCCATTCTTCGCATCAGTAAGACGGAGAATGCTCATTCCCTAGGTCAAAATACAAGGAGAATGGCATTCTCCGTCTTTTTTGACCCGGAGAATGACATTCTCCGTCTATTTTGACACGGAGAATGGCATTCTCCGCGTCCCTAAGACGGATAATGTTCCTTTCTAGGTCAAAAATACAAAGAATAATCATTCTCCGCGTGTTTTAAAACGGAGAATGTCATTCTCCGCGTCAGTAAGACGGAGAATGCTCATTCTCTAGGTCAAAATACAAGGAGAATGGCATTCTCCGTCTCTTTTGAGCCGGAGAATGACATTCTCCGTCTCATACGAAACGAAAAATGGCCATTCTCCGCGTCACTAAGACGGACAATGTTCCTTTCTAAGTCAAAAATACAAAGAATAATCATTCTCCGCGTGTTTTAAAACGGAGAATGCCATTCTCCGCATCAGTAAGACGGAGAATGCTCATTCCCTAGGTCAAAATACAAGGAGAATGGCATTCTCCGTCTCTTTTGACCCGAAGAATGACATTCTCCGTCTATTTTGACACGGAGAATGGCATTCTCCGCGTCCCTAAGACGGATAATGTTCCTTTCTAGGTCAAAAATACAAAGAATAATCATTCTCCGCGTGTTTTAAAACGAAGAATGCCATTCTCCGCGTCAGTAAGACAGAGAATGCTCATTCTCTAGGTCAAAATACAAGGAGAATGGCATTCTCCGTCTCTTTTGACCCGGAGAATGACATTCTCCGCGTCACTAAGACGGATAATGTTCCTTTCTAAGTCAAAAATACAAAGAATAATCATTCTTCGCGTGTTTTAAAACGGAGAATGCCATTCTCTGCATCAGTAAGACGGAGAATGCTCATTCTCTATATCAAAATACAAGGAGAATGGCATTCTCCGTCTCTTTTGACCCGGAGAATGACATTCTCCGTCTCATACGAAACGGAGAATGGCCATTCTCCGCGTCACTAAGACGGATAATGTTCCTTTCTAAGTCAAAAATACAAAGAATAATCATTCTCCGCGTGTTTTAAAACGGAGAATGCCATTCTCCGCATCAGTAAGACAGAGAATGCTCATTCTCTAGGTCAAAATACAAGAAGAATGGCATTCTCCGTCTCTTTTGACCCGGAGAATGACATTCTCCGTCTCATACGAAACGGAGAATGGCCATTTCTAAGTTCCAAATGCACACATTATAGGTTTGTATTAACACAGATAATGACATTATAGGTTTGAATCAAACAACAGAACTTTAACAAAACAGATTTACATATATAGAACAATGTAAATTAGTCGAAAAATTAAATTTCATTACAAAGGAAAACAAATACATTACAAAAGAAACCTGACAAACAGAATATATACAAGGAATTTGTTAGCCAATTTACATTATCATTTTCTTTTATTGTACAAAAGGAACTGCACATTCACTCATAAGCAAAGCCTTAGCCAAATTTAGCCTTATCTTTACAATAGTATTGTGAACTTCTTTGTTTGTTTTCTTCTGTAAATCAAATGGAGCTCTCGACAACTTTTCAATATAATATGAAACATACAGCAGGCAGCTGGGTGATAGTTGCTGTGGGCATTCTTTGCAAACCTTGAGCTCTGTTGTTTCGTATTCCTGGATTGCTGGGCTTTTATTCCTCATCAATGCAATCTTATTTATTATAATTGGCTCGATTTTATTCTTCATGTATTTTGCATCCTGGATTCCCTTAGCGCCCGTGTTTTTCCGCAATGAGTTGTAGTGCGTCCAAACATAGGAGCTGAAGTTGAATGCCAGCAGCGTATAGTGTTTATTCTCCTCGCGGAAGAGTGGCACGAATAGCCATTCAATGTCATCTTTCAGCTCCATGATAAAATCTTCTATATCAACTTTGAAATTGTACACTGCTCCAGGTGTTGGATTTTTTTCATCGACATACTGGGCAGTATTCTGTTTTCCAGAAGAAAAAAAAAACAAAAAATAATATCATGAGTTAGTTTTTTACAACACTATTAGTAGCTGTACACATTAATATTTATTTTCAGTTTCGATTCTTACCAATGAATGGGGCATCATGATTGCAAACCATTTACATTGTGCACCCTGCGAGCTTGACTGAATATTCTGCCTTAATTCGGCTTGAACTTCGTTCATAAGCTTTATTAAGTAGTTCATAACACCGGCTTCTATATCCGCCTCATTTAGTATGTCTTAAAAATCTTTAGCATTTAACAACATGCTGACATCATTGTTTCTTCTTCTTATTTTACATTCTTCTGGAGCATTTGGAATGTACATGTATACATAATCACTGCACATAAATTTAGTTTCGATTATGATAATAATATAGGCTAATGATAAAATTGCATAACAAATAACTCCAATAGAGAATGATCATTCTCCGTTATGAAATGGACGGAGAATGTCATTCTCCGTTATGAATTGGACGGAGAATGTCATTCTCCGTTTTAAATGGGACGGAGAATGATCATTCTCCGTTTTAAAATAGACGGAGAATGTCATTCTCCGTATTAAAATAGACGGCGAATGGTATTCTCCGTTTTGTATTAACACGGGAAATGACATTCTCCCTTTATTTTGACCCAGAGAATGACATTCTCCGTCTCAATAAGGCGGAGAATGCTCATTCTCTAGGTCAAAATACAAGGAGAATGTCATTCTCCGTTATAAAATAGACGGAGAATGGCATTCTCCGTGTCAGTGAGACGAAGAATGTTCATTTCTCTAGGTTAATGCAAGAAGAAAGGTCATTCTCCGTCTATTTTATAACGGAGAATGACATTCTCCGTCTCATATTAGGCGGAGAATGCTCGTTCTTTAGGTCAAAAACACAAAAAATGCCATTCTCCGTGTGTTTAAACACGGAGAATGCCATTCTCCGTCTCAAAATAGACGGAGAATGGCCATTTCTAGTTCAAATAACACAGAAAGGGCATCCTCCGTGTATTTTATAGACGGAGAATGATCATTTTCATTTGTCGCGTCAATATAAACGGAGAATGTCATTCTCCGTTTTAAATGAGACGGAGAATGATCATTCTCCCTTGTGAATTGTACAGAAATTGGTTCAAGTTTAGAATACTTACGTTGGAGACATCCTTCTTTGGTATACGATGCTCCTGTATAGTTGCTTCAGCTCATCGTCTGCAAGGTTCCAAAGTCTGAGCTTCGGACATTACATCAGCATTTTTCCCTCTTTAACAAGCTTTGCTGTTTGAGGAGATTCTTCCTCAAGTTCTTCAGGAGCTGACATCTCCTTTTTATTGTCTACCTTCTCGGGGCTGGAATGAGCTTTTTTTTTCCCAGCAGGAGCTACTTTCTTTCTGGGACTGGAAGGATCTTTTCTTTTCCGACCAGGACCTGCCTTCTTACTTGTTGTAGCATCGGATGTTTTCTTCTTTTACAATGTAGTAAAATCATCCTCATCTGCAGCATTTGATTGTTTTTTAGTTCCAGCATGTTCATTTGCTCTTGTGTAATGCTTTTGGGGAACTGCTTGAGTCTCCCCACTTTGCAATGCTTTAGCCATTGCTTCAAGGTTAACAATTGTATCATTCTTCTGTGTGATTTCGTCTTTCAACGATGCAACTTCCTCTAGAAGTTTGTTGTTATCACCATTGAGCTTTTCATTCTCTTTTTTGAGATCCTCTGTCATTTTCACTGATATAAAAACAAACAACAACAAGAGGTATGATGTCAATATTATATAATCTTCTTTTTAAAAACAATAAAAAATATTATTATCCGTTTACTTTAATCTGGAGAATGTCATTCTCCGTGTCAAAATAGACGGAGAATGGCAATCTCCGCGTAAAAAATAGACGGAGAATGTCATTCTCCGTGTCAATTTAGACGAAGAATGTCATTCTCCGTGTCAAAAGAGACGGAGAATGTCATTCTCCGTGTCAAAATAGACGGAGAATGCTATTCTCCGTTTTCAAATAGACGAAGAATGTCATTCTTCGTGTCAATTTAGACGGAGAATGACATTCTCCGTCTAAATTGACACGGAGAATGGCATTCTACGTGTCAAAACAGACGGAGAATGTCATTTCTATGTCAAAATACAGAAAATATCATTCTCCGTGTTAAAATACTAGCGGAGAATATCATTCTCCGTGTCAAAATAGACGGAGAATGTCATTCTAAGTGTGTTTTAATACGGAGAATGACATTTTTCGTCTATTTTGACACGGAGAATGACATTTTATAGGTCAAAACACACAGAAAACTTCATTCTTCGTGTACTTTGACACGGAGAATGGTCATTCTCCTTGTTAGATATAGGTAATTACAGATTAAAATAGACAAAAAATATAAAATCTTACCTTTTAGAAGTAGCTCCTCAACACGTTGACGAAGCTTCTCATTATCAGCAGTAAGCTCAGACTTCTGCTTTCTCAGGGAGTCTAGTTCCGACCCCTGTGCCTCCAGTTCTTCAACTCGCTTACGGAGTTTCTTATTATCATCAATAAGGAGCGATTTCTCGTTCCTTAAAGAGTCTAACTCCTTCTCCAAGCCATCAGCAACGAGCCCCACAGCACGTTGTTGGGCTACATCTGCCGCTAGTTGCTGGGCTCTTTCCTGGAGTTGCTCATTCTCAGCGATAAGCTGAAATTTCTCCTGCAAGACACGCAACATATCTACATTGTCAGCTGTAGAGGGTGCTGGTGCTTGAGCTTCAGTTTGTGGTTCTTCTTCATCAACAGAATTATCTCCACCTTCTATACATTGCTGCTCTGCTGGAACTTCTTCAAGTTCATCAACATTCAATGCAACAAGATCCTTGAATATCAAATCTGAATCCATTTGAGCACCTTGATATTCATTTTTTAGGAATATTGAGATTCTATTCCCATCCCATGTATCGAATCTCGGAGATGCGACTGTTGGTTTGCACTTCCTCTCTATCAGTTGACTGTGCTCTGCAAACCAATACAAGAAGTATATCGTACAACCTTCAATCTTCTTGTACGATATATCAATATCACCATCTTCAGATTTTGTGACAGCCCTCTTTATGCTGTCCATGACGTACCCCAGTATAATCCGAGGCCAACAGATGCTTTTTATAATATCTGTGCTCTCCACCAGAGCGAAGAACTTGTATGGCAAGTTCGACCCCCCCATTCTGGTGAAGAATGCTGTTTGGCACAAGTTGAATACTATTAACTTGGCCAATTCATCAGGACTTGCATTTTCGCCCCCAGCAGCTCTAAGATCCTTTTCTTAACTTCTGCGTTTGAGACTTCAGTATTTTTTCCCTTGGAATTTTTCAGCAATCTTGTGAAGTGTTCTGTACACATGCTGAATGAGTCTGCTGGTGGGGGGGTCTTCTGGTTTTCAGTGATGATCTTCAAATACTTCTCATCAACTTCAGTGTCATCATTCATTGGCAGACCGAAAATGGTTGCCATCTCATCAGCAGTTGGTGCTACCTTGACACTGCTGCTCAATTGGAAATATCCAATTCCATCTTCTTCCAAATAAGTCCCCATCAAGTTCTCCAGACCTTGGGTGACTTTAGATAGTTCTGATTTTTTCACCTTAGTTCTGTAGAATACATCTACGAAGTTGTAGAATCCTACATTCTTCAAGCTTTCAACAACTGCTTCGGGCAAATGGCCAAACTTTTTCTTCACCTCATCCATGAGAGAGAGTATTGGGGTGAATGTTGCACGGAAAAGTCTTTCTTCTTTGTTCCTGACAGTTTTTTTTCCTAAAAACAACAACAATTAGGTTTACGTCAACATTTTTCTTTATTATAATAAGGAGAAAGCCATTCTCCGTCTAATATTAGACGGAGAATGTCATTCTCCGTGTCAAAATAGACGGCGAATGAGCATTCTCCGTTTTGTATTCACACGGAGAATGCCATTCTCCGTGTCAAAATAGACGGAGAATATCATTCTCCGTCTATTTTGACACGGAGAATGGCATTCTCCGTTTTGTATTAACACGGGGAATGGCATTCTCCGCGTGTTTTAAAACGGAGAATGCTATTCTCCGCGTTAGCAAGACGGAGAATGCTCATTCTCCGCTTCAGAAAGACGGAGAATGCTCATTCTCTAGGTCAAAATACAAGGAGAATGGCATTCTCCCTTTATTTTGTCCCGGAGAATGAGCATTCTCCGTCTCAGTAAGGCGGAGAATGCCATTCTCCGTCTCATATTAGGCGGAGAATGCTCGTTCTTTAGATCGAAATAAAGGAAGAATGCCATTCTCCGTGTCAAAATAGACGGAGAATGTGATTCTCCGTTTTAAAATAGACGAAGAATGTCATTTTCCGTTTTGTATTAACACGAGGAATGACATTCTCCCTTTATTTTGACCCAGAGAATGACATTCTCCGTCTCAATAAGGCGGAGAATGCTCATTCTTTAGGTCAAAATACAAGGAGAATGACATTCTCCGCGTGTTTTAATACGGAGAATGCCATTCTCCGTCTCATATTAGACGGAGAATGCTCGTTCTTTAGATCAAAATAAAGGGAGAATGCCATTCTCCGTGTCAAAATAGACGGAGAATGTCATTCTCCGGGTCAAAAGAGACGGAGAATGTCATTCTCCGTTTTGTATTAACACGGGGAATGGCATTCTCCCTTTATTTTGACCCAGAGAATGATATTCTCCGTCTCAATAAGGCGGAGAATGCTCATTCTTTAGGTCAAAATACAAGGAAAATGACATTCTCCGCGTGTTTTAATACGGAAAATGCCATTCTCCGTCTCATATTAGGCAGAGAATGCTCGTTCTTTAGATCAAAATAAAGGGAGAATGCCATTCTCCGTGTCAAAATAGACAGAGAATGTCATTCTCCGGGTCAAAAGAGACGGAGAATGCCATTCTCCGTTTTGTATTAACACGGAGAATGGCATTCTCCCTTTATTTTGATCCAGAGAATGACATTCTCCGTCTCAATAAGGCGGAGAATGCTCATTCTTTAGGTCAAAATACAAGGAGAATGACATTCTCCGCGTGTTTTAATACGGAGAATACCATTCTCCGTCTCATATTAGGCGGAGAATGCTCGTTCTTTAGATCAAAATAAAGGGAGAATGCCATTTTCCGTGTTAATACAAAACGGAGAATGACATTCTCCGTATTAAAATAGACGGCGAATGGCATTCTTCGTTTTGTATTAACACGGAGAATGGCATTCTCCCTTTATTTTGACCCAGAGAATGACATTCTCCGTCTCAATAAGGCGGAGAATGCTCATTCTTTAGGTCAAAATACAAGGAGAATGTCATTCTCCGGGTCAAAAGAGACGGAGAATGCCATTCTCCGTTATAAAATAGACGGAGAATGACATTCTCCGTGTCAGTAAGACGGAGAATGTTCATTTCTCTAGGTTAATGCAAGAAGAAAGGTCATTCTTCGTCTATTTTATAACGGAGAATGACATTCTCCGTCTCATATTAGGCGGAGAATGCTCGTTCTTTAGGTCAAAAACACAGAAAATGTCATTCTCCGTGTGTTTAAACACGGAGAATGCCATTCTCCGTCTCAAAATAGACGAAGAATGGCCATTTCTAGTTCAAATGACACAGAAAGGGCATCCTCCGTGTATTTTATAGACGGAGAATGATCATTTTCATTTGCCGCGTCAATATAAACGGAGAATGAACAGGTCTCAAAGTTTTACCTTTTTTCTTCCCTTCTTCTTGATCTTCTTCTTTCTCCCCTGCTACTTCTTGTTCTTGTTGTTCTTGTTCTTCTACTGCTTCTTGCACTTCTTTTTCTTTTGGAGCATTTCGTCTACGAGCAACCTTCTTAACTTTCATCCCTCCTTTCGTTTGCTTTCCAACAACTACTTTATCTCCTTCTTCTCTAACTTGGTCTACATCCATTGCTGATGATTGCGACATTGTGATGGAGATTCGCTGGCGATTTCTTGTAAAAAATTTCTAAGATTTTTGGAGGAGATGACCTAAAATCGCAACCTAACAGAGTATGGAAGAGGAGGGAGCGATAGAGACACTTTTTTGAAGAGTCGTTTGGTTTTGTATTTAATTCTCAAGCTTCTGGAATCGAACCGATTTTCATAAAACTTGCTGGGTTTGTTGATATTCTTAATAAATTAGAAGGGCAAAAGGGTCATGCCGTGCCCTTTTTTTAATTTTTAAGTTAATGCTGGGCACGCGATGAAAGTTTATTTTAGGGTGGGTTTTTCGTAAAACTTTTTAAATTTTTGGGCATTTCATAAATTTTCCCAAAAGAGAAGATCTGGTTAAAAAAGTTGCTAAAGCTACGTTTTAAAAAAAATGTGTGATTTTTTGTTATTGCTATATAGGACGTAACATTAATACATGTGGATGAAGAAAATGACAAACAATAGACCACCCCAAAAATTTAGGATAATATTTTGTTGTTATTGTAGTATATTTTGAAAAATATTCGATCGAATAAACATTTTGTTGAGGATTGAATTTTAAAAATTATTTTTAAAATCACACCTATAACTCAGTACGTTGATGCAAAGAGAAAAATAAACTTTTTTTAATACAATATTACATATAAAAAAAATCAAATAAAAAGGCACAATGATAACAATATTGCTACTAAAACAAGAATTTTAAGACTTTTACAAAGATATATTGGACGGATCCAGAATATAGCTGGGGTGGGCCCACCCAATTTTTTTTTACTATTTTTTTCTTTTATATATATATATATATATATATATATATATATATATATATATATATTGGTTATTATATCTTTAGTCTAATCGAATCTGTTTAGTTTATCGGAATCTGCTGTAGTCTATTCTAACTTTAATTTTTGAATCTGCTCCCTCAGTTAGTAGTTAGAGCATCTCCAACCCTATTGTCTTGTTTTGTGTTGTAAATCTTATGTGACATGAGACATAAGACAATGTTTTTCCTATGTGGCAAGATGACATTCACACAAGACAATGAGATAAAAATATGTTCTCCAATGCAAAAGTTTGAGAAGACAATAAAATTATTATTTCTTTCAACTTCCAAGACAACTTTTTCACTTCGTCGTTTTTATATATATATTTTTATTCATAATTGATGATGTGGACTTAAAGTCATTGTGAAGTGCATTGTCTAGATCTAGACAACCAATTTCACATTCTTCTTGCCATGTCAACTTCACACTTTATTTCATATTTGTATTGGAGAAGTACTTTTGAAAAAAATGCTTGTCATTCCTATGTAGCAACTATTTTTTTCAAACTCACAATAGGGTTGGAGATGCTCTTATAAAATAAAAAAATTGAGATATGTGGATGTATATGAAAATAATAGTCGTAAAGGAGTAAATGTTGCATTCGATGAAGTGTAAGGTTGAGAGGGAGTCCCAAATTTCTCAAAAGTACAATAGAACCAAATTCTACAAATATTTACAAATATTGAAAAAACAAGGTGTCAGAAACCAAATTCAAATCTCGCACACTTTTCTCCCTCCTCTTTCACTCCACTCTCCACTGATTCCCTTCTTCTTCCTCTTTTTCCCCATCCCCAGAATCTAGAGTTTAGGGTTTCTCCAGTCCCCAATGGCGGCTCCCGTTCTCCACCTGGTTGTCGACAAGGGCCCGAAGAAGGGCGAAACCCTAGATCGGAAGCCCGGAACCCTAATCCGGATCGGCCGGGTCGTCAGGGGGAACACCTTCGCCATCAAGGACCCCGCCATCTCCCAGCACCACCTCGTCATCAGGTTCCTCCCGGAAGTCTCTCGGTGGACCCTCGAGGACCTCGGCACCTCCAATGGAACCCTAATAAACGACGTCAAGATCCCTCCGTCAGATCCCTTCCCGCTCTCCGACGGCGACAACGTCAAGCTCGGCGAGAGCACCTCAATCTCCATTGGGATCGACGCTGCCGCCCCCGAGGCAGAGGGGGAGGGGGAGGGAGAGGGGAGGAATGTGGGGAATCCGAAGGGGAGGTTGAAGAAGGTCGAGGAGGATTCGGTTGCTAAGGAGAAGAGTGAAGTTCCGAGGAGGAATGGCCCAAATAGGAGGGGAAGGCCGAAGCAAGTTGATGATTCGATTGGTGTGAAAGATGGGATCTTGGAACAAGTTGTCGAGGAGCGCGTCGAGGAGCCAAAGAATTTGAGGACGGGGAGGGCAAGGAGGGGGAAAGATGTGGTTGCGGAGGTTCTGGTTGAAGAGTGCAGGAATTTGAGGAGGGGAAGGTCGAGAAGGGGTGATTCCTCCAAGGTCCCAGAGGGAAACGAGGTCTCGGGTTTGGTTGTGGAGGATAGCATCGAAGCACCGAAGAATGCAGGGAGGACGAGAGCAAGGACGGCTCCGGCTCGGACTCGAGCTTCGAGGGCAAAGGTTACGGCTGAGGAAGAGAAGCTGTCTTCTAATTCTGAGGCTGAAGAAGTGGCTGGTGAGGAAGAACTAGATAGGGGTTGCGATGGTGGCGACAAAAGCAAAATGGTGGGAAGTGTGGAGGAAGCAGAGAACATTGAGAGGGTTGAGGAGGAGAAAATTGTTGACATCGAGAGATTGACATTGGGGGAGTGGTTTGACAGCATGGAGAAGTTCTTGCCCATGGCTGTAAACGATGTTTCTGAGGGGATTATATCGAGTTTGCGGGAGAAAGCACGACGCTTTGACGAGTTCATCAGAAAAGCTTCGGATGCATGGTAGTCCAGATGGGTATGTTCTTTGTGTATGGTGATTTTGGCTTTTCTTTCCTTAGCAAGTGCTATTAGTGAATTTTTATTGTCATACATTGTTGCTCATAAAGTTTTAGACAGTATCGGTATATCGGTATCGGACTATTCCTATGAGTATTGGTATCGGCGGTTTCAGATCCGAGTATCGGATTTTTTGGTATTGGAAAACAAATAATTATTAATAAATTATTTATATTTAAAAACATATATTTTATACATTTAGGCATAGTTTTAAGTATTTTCAGTGTTATTTCTTAGTAGTTTTGAAATTAAATAAAATAGTACTCACCCTTACCTATTGGTTTAGATACAATAGATTGATTTTCTTCTTTTACATGCTTTTATAACCTTATTATGCTTTAAACCCTTGCTGATTTGTCTTTTTCGTTTAATTTTCTTTGCCGAATTGGCCGGAAAAGAGGGCCCCAATGTCGGTATCGGTCAGTATCGGGTATCGATCGGTATCGGATCGGGACATGCCAAACCGTATCGGTATCGGCTGTATCGGATCGGGACATGCCAAACCGTATCGGGGAGAGGAGTATTTCCACAGTTCCATATAAGAACAATCAAACTCATATGTTAACCTTCACGGGAGCATTAATACCCCAAATAACTTAACTAAAACAAATATCCTACGGTACCTTATAATGCATGAAACCATCAAAAACTTCGTTGTCAAAATACCCTCAATAGTATTATATAGTTATTATCCAAAGTCACAAACTCTATAATATCATTAGTAAGATGGGCATTTATCCCTTTTATATTTTATATTTCAGACCCTTTGATCATGACTAATATAACACTTTCGAATTCACAAAAGCCCTTTCAGAAGCAATACTAGCAATAGCAACAATAATTTAGGAAAATAGAACATAAAGGGTAAACCGTAAGAATAGACCCAAACCCAATATCTAACCAAAAGGAAACAATATTCTCACAACCATGATCTTTATTAATAATAATACTGAAAGGAGAACAAACTTACACCCATGTTTCCAAATTATGAAGCAAAATACGAGTAATTTGTACCAAATAGGTCCTTTTTTACTATGGTTAATGATATGTACAAAAGCGATCTTAATCTTCTATAGTACATGTGGTTAATAATTTGTACGAAATAGGTCCGTTCTACTATTAGCTTTCCAAATACATTTTTCCTAACAAAGGACCAGTACCTCCAGCCTTCTTGCTTTGGCCAATTAAATTCCAATTTGTTGAACATTTGACAGTTGGCTAAATATTACTCAGCCTTGCCTGTTGCCTCTCACCCTCCAAAAACAAAAAGAATGATCATATCTTGTTAATTCTCAACCCGTCCTGGAGTAAGTAGGTGAGAAGACATCAAATATAATGGAATAGAGGACAAAACAACATTGACATTAATGAGTTGACCGCCTCCATATAAATTACTTACTTTCCATTTGACAATGTATGTTGTTTCCCATTTATTCAAGAATATTACTTTCTAGGATTTAGGTCAAAGAGTAATAAGTTTGATGGCTTTTTCCTAACTTAGGATTCTGTATCAGTTGGTCATGAATTTTAGTTCATTAGTTTGTAGAGAAGGAGCTGAAGAAGAATTATCATGGCTTTACTGAGTTGATTGATACATGTCAGAAAAGGACAATTCTTATTTGTGGTTGGTTAGGAAGAACTAGGTGGGATACGACTATAATTGTTACAATTCTATTCAAATTCAAAATTTAAAACTCTTATGAGAGTGCTATAATTTTGGCAAAGTAGATAAATGTTTTTATCTCAAGGTATTTATAACTGAACAAATTGCCAAACTACTCTGTCATTAATTTGTGAGTAATAATATTCTCACTCCAACTAAACAATGTTTTAGTGGACAATAAGAGATCCATAGAGGCAATTTTGATTATTTTATTGTGAGAAAAACTTGATTGTTTATATGTTATATGCTTACCAATGAGGCTAATGATAGCATTTCATAAGCAATAATACATATTATTCTTGCAAACCAGGATATAGAAGTCAGTAAGGCACATACTAAAAGATTAAACATATGACTGATTTAAGTAAACAAATGCATCTGAAAGAACAAACTTTTACACAGAGAATTATCTAGAACTAGTGCAAATTCAAGAACAGATTGATGATTGGATGTGAAAAGGCTGAAAGGGAAGAAGTTAAATAATGAAGGACAAGATTAGGAATGCTGATAGTCATGATATACAGAAATGATGGTTGAGAAAAAGGAGATGAACTAATAGTCGTAGAAACATGAATTTTCAGTGGGAAGCTTAATTGAGTGACAAATTTGGGTGGCAAAGCTGAGAAATAAGGAAAAGAAAGAGGTGAAGGTGAGAAAGGTGCCCTGAGGATGGCATATGACATGACTGTTATAATGATAGTAGTTGGGGATAAGTGATGAAATGAATTTAAAGAGAAATATAAATATACAGGACATGATTGCTGATGTAGTGAAAAATACAGGCAATATGAAGATGGAAGATGCAACTGTCAGTTTATTTAAGAAGACAAAAAAACTCTATAAGGAGACAATTATAAGAAAAAGACTAGAGGATTAAGGCGAGGAGTAAACTTGATCTGGGTTCTAGAAGGAGATCATAGTTGCTTGGGCCAAGAGTTGTGGATGATCTCAACAGAATATATTGGATTGTTTATTGTTTGGAGTTCAACATTATCGCTTTCAGGCTTTCAGCTGCTTATAGATTTTGTCCCCTAGGATTGAGAGGATGTAGAGAAGAGGATTTGGTTTGTGTTAATTTTACAAAGAAAATGGCCCTTAACCAAGTTGAATGTAAAATGATTCAAATAGACGACCCCAATTTGGAATAACGGCTTTGTTATTGTTGTTACTACTTTTGAATGTGTTCTTAAAACATTGAAATAGCACAGATCACTTCAACACGTACCCGTCTTCTATTTACCGTAAAGATGTATAACAGAATTTGGAACAGTTAGCACTATTCCTTTAATGATGAATCAACATCTATACCATATCTCTAGTAATGAAAAGCATTCTGTTAAGCAAACAAAAAACATCCACTGAAACCTTTACTCTGTATTCTTTTGAAGTTTAAGTTGAATACCAAATAGGATGCTGTTGAGGGATACTGAGTCCTACAGCATGGTTGGATGATGATATGAAAACACAAGGACATGTGGTAACTATTATTCATATGCTATTTAGACCCTCTCGAGGTTTCAAGACTATAACAAACACCTGATATTTGGGAAGTTCATAAAAATCTAAAGATGATCTAAGCTAGCTACGTCGACCAATATGCCAGTTTCAATAGAGCAGAGACGACCTCTGTCTATGTCGACTTTTGTTGTACAAACTTTAAAAAAGGGTTTATTTCATTGGATGAAATGATTCTTTAATAATATAAGGGACATCCTGAAATGTGATCTCTCGAAACCCAGTATTTCGTAAGAAAATCATCTAGAGTAGTAATATTGCATTGTTATGAAATACTAAAATTTTAATGCAAGTTTCAGCCATTATGAATCATATGATCATCAAGTTTCAACTTTCAATCTAGATTGTAAGTATGATGTTGCTTAGCCAATATGAATCATATGGCTTTCTTTTCTTTTGTATCTATGAGAGTTGTAGGAATACCTCGCATCTTTGGGTAAGGGATTGCGAGAGAACTGTAACTAGATTATAGTTGAGTTGTGTTTGACTTGCCTCGTGGTTTTTTACCGCAAGTGTTTTTGACGTTAATACTTTGCCTTTGTGTTTGTGATTTCCTTTTATTCCACATCGTTGGTTGTTGGTTGGTGGATTCAAACCCATCACCTCTATGTGTCTGTATTAGTGCAACATGGTGACATCCTTGTGCCAATCTAGTCCAATCTTGTATTCGTATCGTGTCATGTATCCTATGTTCGTGCAACAGAAATATAAAACTTCATTCTTCCCTAACATTGAAAATTAGCATATCTCATAAAGTCTGCAGGAATTGGATCTGGTTCAGTTCAGAGGATGATGGCAATCATATTGGTCATCTCAGTTGAATCCTTCTAGTTTGAGAACTCTGAAAAATGGAGATAGATATCGGTGAGCAATTGTAGGTCGAATCTTCTAGGCATATGAATAGGCTTTCTTGCATGTCACAATGCCTAAAATGTAGGGAATACCCGAGGGGAGAGTATCTGTGATTGAAACTGAGAACTTCTTTTCAGAAGAATTTGCTACGTACTTAGCCCAGACTCATCTGGACTACGCATTCAAAACTGAGAAGAAAAGGCCGTGTTGGAGACCTGGGGATCTTTGTTCCTCTGAGAAAGTACTTGCAACCATAACTTAATCAAGCTACAAGTGAACAAACAATGAGATTCAATATAGTTTAATAAACAATGGAACTGAACAAGTCATTTCCAATGTAACTGCTTGTAACAAAAAGAAAAGTAACTATTTGCTAATCGAACACTAGTGTTTTCCAAATTCCTGCATGGTTCAACTTAACCTACTACAAGAGACTAATGATATGCACATAAATTTATACAGAGAAGTACACTGAGAAACAAAATTTAAGATACACACTTGTGTAGTCTTTTTGGCTCCTAATATCTTTGATAGCTTTCAAAATAGTCAAGCAGTGGCGATTCAACAAAAGAGATGAAATAGAAGTGTAATTGGGAACCGCTGGCTTCACTTTAGAGGAGCTGCTCATCTCACATTCCACCAGGAACAAGTCGTCATGTGAACATAAACCTGAAAGGAAGAAAATCAACAATAAGATTCTTCATGTAAATGATGTGTTTCATTTCTAGGTTCTTTGAGAATCTACATAGGATCCGGCTATATCAGGAGTCTATGAATTGGCTTCAGACATGACCTAAAGAAAGGAACTTAGTTCCTAATTTATTTCATAATGATAAGAGCCAAAAGCCGCAACCTATATCATGAATAGTATCAATATGGTTATAATTAGCCTTGTTTGTTATATTTATCTTTCATTTAGCTATAGTTGGTTACTGTTATGTTGCAAAATTTCTAATTAATGTACTTTTTTAGTATAATTTTCACCGTAATAACAATTTTTTTTTCTAAGAGGGCTACACTATACAGTACAAAAATATTTGAGTTTAGTGACGGACAAAACAGTCGCTAAACTCTTAAAATCTGTTGCTAATGTAATATATTGACGGGTCAACGAATAAAAAAGGATGTCAGAATACAATACGTTGAGGAGCGGTGAAGCCTTAATAGCTCAACAAAAATAATTTCTACGCTTGAGTCATCAATCATGTCTAGTTCATAATACTCGTTGATGGAGCATTGCATATCATGATGAACAACATCAATCATAGTGATAGACATCTATCTATATCATCGTTATCATAACTCAATTTAGGACGTAAGCTTAAGTGCAAAATATATATATAGGTTAGATTATACTTGTTGTCATTATGTTAGATGGATTTAGGTTGATTGCAACTTTACTAACTACAAAATCATTTAGCGATCATTGATGAACAAACGGGACTAGCGATATCTAAAGTACAATCAGATAGCTAAAATCCAATGAGTTTTATTCATACATAGAAACTAAAAATGATTTGCTAAATGCCATCTTGCACTTCTATTTAAGGTGCAATCTCCCATTTCTCTCTTGTAGATTTCTTATAGCAAGTTTTACTTTGCAGGGAGCTGTTGTTCGCAGCAATAGTACTAGTAATGGTATCAGCTCAGAAGATGCTAGCAATTATCGTGTTGCTTCTCATATCTGCTGGTCATACTCTTCACTTGAATAACCCTTTTTTTAACACAGGATGGTTAGATTGGTTATCATATCTCAAGTTCCAAATTTGTTTAACTTGTTTCTTTTCTAGACATAGGGACAGGTACAATGTGATCAAGTTGCTGAATTAATATTTCTCTCCCTGGGGAGAGAACCATGTCCATGCAGTGATACCGACCGTTATAATTGAAGGAAGTTTACACTACAAGGGTGGTGATGATGAACATTAGTTGATTGATTTTCCTTGATGCTATTACAAAGCAAACATCTCTTTATATAGAGTTATATGAGGCATCACCTGATGTCAGTTGAGGCTGTTAGACCCAACACATGGCTAGCTCATTTAGATGGTGGAAACTTCTAGAAGTTTCTAGATATGGCAGCTGTCAAGACAGGTGTCATGGAGGAGAATATCCCTGGAATGATTCTTCAATGATTGTGGATGGTTGAGGTTGAGCCACGTAGAGAAGGGAGAATATGTAGAATAAGGTTGACAAGTCAATCACCAAGGATAGCCGTGTCTTTGTCTTCTTTAGTGGTATTTAGGGTTTCTCGCCCATAGCCCCTTCAAACTAAGTGGAGAAAATGGAGGGTGAGTTAGCGAATGAGTTGATGACGGAGAGGCACCGAGAGACCAATATATCGCCGGTTGATCGGTGGTGCAACGACAGCAAAGGAAGAGATGTTTTAGAGAAAGAAGTTTCCGGGCATAGTGATAATCGATCTCGATATGCTTGGTGCGAGCATGAAAAAGGGGATTTGTGGCAAGGGCGAGGGCACTTATATTGTCATTGTGAAGAGTGGGTGGAGCGAAGAGGGAAGTAAAGGTCTTGGAGAAGAAAGAAGATCCAAACTATCTTTAGGTGTCGTGTGTGCCAAGCTCCAATATTTTGCTTCTTTGGAGCTTCGAGCCACCGTGTATTACTTTTTGGCATTCCATGATATGAGATTGGAACTAATGAAAACACACTAATCAGTAGTGGATCCAGCCTAGTCCGAGTAGGGGAGAAAGCTGAAAGATCTATTATGCCTTTTTCATAATAGAGATCGTTGACCCAACGATGGTGTGCTTTTGAGATATCATTGAATTCTTTTGACATGTTAGATACTGTAGTTCGCCAACAATTAATCGATCCTTCGTGAGATCAGGTAGGTGTAACACTCAGTTTTCCAGATGAGGGTAATTTTGAAATTTTGTAATTATAATTATTAATTATTGATATTTATTTCATATTATGATTTTTGGTGATTTTTATTAATTTTTAAACTATTTTAAAACTGGTTTAAGTCATGACTTATGATTTTGATGTGCTGCCAGTGAAACCTGAGAGACTGCATGACCTAGAGCCTAACCATGTCATTAGGATGATTTAATTATCATTTTTAGCCTAGGGGTAATTTGGTCATTTTGACTTATTTGAATTATTTGGTGATTTGTTGAATTGGTGGATTCTAGTTGGCTTTGACTTGTTGAGACCTAGTGGACTAGCCTAGAACCTAACCCTAGCTATGGTAACCCTAGTCTGACTTGATTAACCTATTTTAGTCATTAGAGAATAGTTTTAGAATGAGGGGATTTGGTTTAGTGAATTTAAGCCATGGCTTGTGATTTCATGAAATGACTTATGGCTTAATTATTTAATTGATCATGACTTAAGCCCATGGGCCATTTAGTGAACCCTAACCCTAATTATTGAACCTATGAACAGCCACATAGGGATCCCCACCCTATTTAAACACTTGTTCATTAGGGCTTGCCTCTTTTTATCATTCCAACACTTGGAGAAAAGAAAGGTAAGTTTTCCTCTTCCAAAAATTCCCATTTTATTCATTTGATCTCCTTTTTCATCCTAGTCTTTTGCATTGGGTTCTAATTTAAGTTTATGGACTGTTGGTGGAGAGCTATTTCAGTTTGGGATCAATTTGGAGCATTTGGCCATCAAGAAGAACACCCCCCATTTGAAGCCTTTTATTGCAAATTGCACCTATAGGTAAAACCCTTTAAATTGCATTATTATTTTGATTTCTTTGCATATTAGGCTAGGTTTAGGTGTCCCCTAGCTGTACCTCGAATTTGGGTAGATTTCGTGTCCGTTTGGTGTCCGTATCGGACACATGTCATAAGGTATGTTAGGTGTTCGATGAAATGCCTCTAAGGATTGAATTTTCGTATTTTCCAAAACTAATTACATGATTTTGAAGCTCTTGATGTGCACATTAATTATGTTGAGGACTGAGTTGGTTTTTGTGCACATTTCGTGTCCAAATCGGACACGCACCGCACGCACATGACACAGCACAGGCCTCGTGCAGTCCCCTGCTGCCCGAGTGTCCTATAGGACACGACACGGATTTTCATGGCACAATTTTTGGTGGACACGTGTGTGCAATGACTGACACAACACACACAAAATTTGGGGGGGATTCGTCGAGCGGATTGGGAGAAATCCCACATGCACTGAAATTTCACACACGCACACACGCGCACAGGCACGTCCTGATACGTGTTCGTATCAGGGACACGGCGACACGTTGGCCTATTTCAGGGTGACACACACGTACCCCTATGTACCCTCTAGGACTGTGCACGAGCATGGGTCACATCGAGCTCTGTGTCGAGTCCACAACGACTCGACACGCAAGCACGAGGCAGTCTTTACTGCCATTTACTGATTTTGTCCCACTTCGAAATTGGACACTTCGTGTCCTAATTCTTAGACAATTTTAGACACCAATGGACACGTGGGATATGTATCTATGTCTGAACACAAATTTCCCATTTAATTTAAGGTTTGATATTGAATTTGGATTTTCGATGTGGGTTGCTGATACATTGATTTAACTGTCAACTGATGCACTTGTGTTCACGACACTTGGACACTCTTCACACCACTTGGACACCCTGGACACCAATTGACACTCACCTGCACACTCTCTCTTGACACCATATGCTAAGTATCTTGACCTATATCATAAAGTCTTGTCCCTAGCTTAGAGTTTAATAGCAGTCTTATGCATTGAAATGCTCTAACCTATATATATCATTCAGGTATCAGTCTTATCAGAGGACAACCTCCTTACACATTTTTAAGTTCAGAGTTTCATCAAGTCCAATTCTTTTGTAGATCATATTCTCCATTACTCCTGAACCATTTAGTTCAGTCCTTGAAGCTCGATCACATATCCATGTGATGTTCTTCCATCTAATGCCCTGCCCTATAGATGGATTACTGTCCAGATATGTATCTACTGCTCGTTTCATGTCCTTCCATGTATGGGCAGCAAGTAGCCATTAGTTCACAGATAATTGAGTATCATGTACCTGTACTGTACGTTGGTATATCCATCCTTCCTAATGATTTGGCCACCTAATTCCTTTTGATGCAACCCCCTTTCCATTTTGATGTCCAGTCTAGAGAGTACTGAGAGCTTCTTCACTGCATTCCCATTTAGATATCATGCACATGTTAGCATGACCTGCACATAGATCAATTAGGAGAATTTCAGATATGTTTGACACAGCCTACATACATGTTGGCTTGATATCAGATATATACTGAGGATTCCTGCATTTCCTCCTACAGGTGATTTATACATCAGATAATTGGTCCTGCATCTCTTGTTTCATTGTACTCACTGCACACATGTCAGTCCTTATCCTACATGTTCAGACCCCCCCATCAACCAATCCTCTACCTTAATGTTCTGTCCTAGGTTGCTATGCCACAATGGGACATCAATCGAATTTGGATGTCTTGCATATCGTTATACCAGGGTTCATTGTTCACTTCATTACTGATGTGTGCTCTGAACCTGGGTTTTGGTTCAGTTGATGTCTTGCATACCCATTTGCCTGCAATTACTTCATGTCCTGCATTCTAATAAGCCAACTGCACTCGTTTTGCAAATCCTGCTATCAGAGACCTTATTGCATCTCCTATGTAGCCTATATCATTGATACAACGGGTACCAAGGATGAGGTTATCAGATTTCTTAGTATAGGATAGGTAATTACAGACCTATTTCCCATACTAGGTCCTTTTCCAGTTAGCATATGCTAGCCTTGGTTCAAGTCAGTCCACTCCTATGCTTGTACCAGTTGGCACATTGTGCATGAGCTATAAATCTGTCCTAATTCATTATTTTGTCTATATCCTTATATGATGTTCAGTCACTTCATAGTTCAATTCCCTGATATTACACTCACTCACTCTACATGCCACACATTCACTGTACATGACACTCACTGTACTTGTTTGTTGCACATTGCATTTTAGCCACTTGGCCTTGGTCCACTACAAATGGACTGTATTACGCCCATTCACACTGTGACACCCTCTAGGCTACAGTTTGGTCTTGATGTTGCAGTTGGGTTGTGAGATATCTGAGTTTGGTATCATTTGTGTGGGTTGCTAGCATAAGATATATATGTATAGGTATAAGAAGAATGGTAGACTGTCGATTAGAGACTGTTAGTAGTAGCTTAGCAAATTGGTAGGCTGGATTGTATAGGACTATTATATATAGGTTCAGATTTTTCAGAAGTTAGTGATGGCCAAGATATAGAATGTTGGCTGATTTGAGTAATAGGGAGTCATGTGCCTACATATATGTAAGTAAGTTCTAAAGTACTAGTATTATTATAACCTAGTATGTAAGACCAAAGGTACATAGCTGTGTTGGTAGGTGAAGATAAATAAGGAGGGTTAGAGAGTAGCTAGTAGGCCTCAATCCTAGGTTGAGGAAGAGTATATATGAGAAATCCATTGTAATATGTGTTGAGATACTTGAGCATAGGGTAATGGGCACCAAGGGTAAATGCATAAGGTAGTGGGTTAAATGAGGAATGTATGGTCAAGTATTTGGAATACCTTGAATTATGTAATACAATTTTACAGGTAGAATAATGTAGGTATATATATATGTCTAAGGATTTAGTCTAGTATGTAAATATATATGTTATATAAGTTGGCCTTGAGTAGAATTTATGTATGTGTGATATGGTACCGAGGTATTCTAGGGTATTAGCCTATGGATTATGAGATAGCCTATGGAATGACATAGAAATTGACCCACTAGGCCCAATTGACCTAGTTTGACTAGAGTATTGACTTGGGTTGACCCAGAGTTGACCAAGTTTGACTTGGACCTAGTTTGACCTAGATAGTTGACCAGGTTTGACTTAGAGTTGACTTTGACCTAGATTGGCCTAGAAATCATGTAGATGTATCATAAAAATCATCTGTCTTATTTTTTAAACATATTATAACCTGTATTTCTTTGTTTAGGACATTGTGACTCTGTCGCAGGCATCTGATATTACACTACTCTTTTCAGAGTAGCAGGCGAGTACATTCTCTGATAGTTCTTTCATTTACTTGTCAATTACTATACTTCAGTTCTAGTTAGTTTTATGTGATTCTTACAACACGTATGGATATTTCTGGATTCATGTATGCGACACACATACCATCTGTCTGGCCTCTATTTCTGGAACCACTACTGGCATCACCTTCTGGAACCACTACTGGCATCACCTTCTGGAATCACTACTGGAACCACCTACTGGAATCACTCTGGAATCTTTTGCTGGTATCATTATGTTTGGCTGGACTCATCCCGATTCTCGTGTCGTTTTCTGGATTCACTTGTACTTGTGGGCGGAGAAATATTGGAGTAGACATGTGAACATTCCCAAATACTGGAACCACTCTCTTGGAATTATACTGGAACGATAGCCATCCCACACTTGGCCGAGTGTGCGGTGTGCCGTATTATCTACAGCCATTCACATGTCGATCCCGATATTTTAAAACACACTGTTAGAGTATAGGCTGGACTCACCCTAGAACCTTTGATCACCAACTGGACTCACCTTATACCGGACTCATCTTATACTGGAACCACCTGGTATCAGATTCATGTTGTCTGGACTTACTTGGGTTTGCACTTGTTTACATTTACTATCTGGACTTATTATGTTACCTTAGTTCAGCTAGATTTATTTTACAGTCTTCATTGCCATCATTCTTCTCTTGTTTTAGTTACTTTACTTTCCTTGTATCTTACTGCTTCTCTATGCCACAACCTAAATTATAAACTGCCATATTCATCAATAAAACTGTTTATAACTGCTTTATAGTTCTCTGTCATTTACTTGGGATTTCTTGATGAGTTGTTCTCGTTCCTGTCCTGACTGGACCTGTTGAAATTTTACAGATGATTGTCCTGAGGACACATGCCCTACATATTATGGACCCGGAGACGGGATGACTACCTTTGGCCCCGACACTCAGGAGTGATCGAGATTTAGTTTAGTAGACTAGCATCTGTTTCCATGTTGAACTTGTTTTAGAATTTTTGAGACTTGTGTAGTATTTGAGATTGTTGAGAGTTGTTATTATTTTAGTAGTTGTCTTTCTATTCTTAGTTTAATTTTTCTGTGTTTATGTTATCGTGCTTAGACTGTGATTGAGTTCAATATCTTATACTTGTCCTCCGTTCGGAGTTGATCATGATGAGTACATTATAATTGCGTGAGTTGCTGGTTAGATAGTAACCTAGGACAGCGCTCTACCATCGACACTGCGGCGTAGGATGGGCGTCGTTACGTATTCGTACCCTCACAGTGGGTGCGGGTCGTGAAACATTTTTAGTGGTGGCCCATGCAGGTCGAGAGTCGCATTAGTACGATATCGTAGTAGTACGGCGACTTAGTTGTACTGCTGCGAGCCTGCGATAGGATTGAGAGATAGGCTTGACGGAGAGGTACTCAATCACAGTTAGGACTACTTGAGAAGATTCCTGGGATGACCCTTGAGAATCTCATTATAAACTATCTCGAAATTCGATTCTGATAGTATCTGTCTATCTTCCTTGATTCATCGTTGAATTTGATTCTTGGTATTCATTATTGACTTGATTTTCTACCAAGATAACATTATGGGCTAGGTTGCCTCAGTCATGGAATCTAGAGTCTTCTACGGCCATATCAGTTGGTTGGGCGATGAGATAGAGTCTGATTTTGGATGTATTTCTTGGGTGTGAGAATTTAAAGTTTTCGCAGCCAAACTAGCGGCAATGCGAAAATTTTAAATACCATGATTCTAGATGTATGTACATTAGTTGTGGACTCTATGGATTATCGCAGCCATACTTACTGATGTGACGAGGATTCTGGTGACATGGTTCTGGATAGACGGGTGTGATTATTAGATTGCAGGATAGATACCATATAGATGATGCCCTAGAGAAATTGAGTAGAATATCAGGATGGATATTACTTGAGTGTCAAGAATTAGATAGAGGGAGCTAGGCCACCTATAGTGCAGCACCGTGTCCCGCGCCAACAGAGGGATACACCCCAGAGGGGCAGGGCTTCTGTGCTGACAGTCGAGTAGACCGACGCTACGGGTGACGGGTTAGCAGGTCTGTCTTCCTGTTCTTCTTTCCATCTTGTTGTGTGATTCCATTAGTACCTGCCAGGATATTGTTGTGATTGCTAGATAGTGTAGCTACCCTGCTCGAAACTGTGAAATCACGACCAGTAGGATTGTGTTGCTTCGACTTTGATTGATTGGGGGTTTGACCTAGTAGGGGTGCGATCATCTTAATTTCGAGGACGAAATTTTTCTAAGGTGGGTAGGATTGTAATACCCAGTTTTCCAGATGAGGGTAATTTTGAAATTTTGTAATTATAATTATTAATTATTGATATTTATTTC
This sequence comes from Iris pallida, assembly GCA_029216955.1. Lineage (NCBI taxonomy): Eukaryota > Viridiplantae > Streptophyta > Magnoliopsida > Asparagales > Iridaceae > Iris > Iris pallida. The sequence continues at coordinate 597,041 of JANAVB010004799.1, forward strand.
ATATTATGATTTTTGGTGTTTTTTATTTATTTTTAAACTATTTTAAAACCGATTTAAGTCATGACTTATGATTTTGATGTGCTGCCAGTGAAACCTGAGAGACTGCATGACCTAGAGCCTAACCATGTCATTAGGATGATTTAATTATCATTTTTAGCCTAGGGATAATTTGGTCATTTTGACTTATTTGAATTATTTGGTGATTTGTTGAATTGGTGAATTCTAGTTTGGCTTTGACTTGTTGAGACCTAGTGGACTAGCCTAGAACCTAACCCTAGCTATGGTAACCCTAGTCTAACTTGATTAACCTATTTTAGTCATTAGAGAATAGTTTTAGAATGAGGGGATTTGGTTTAGTGAATTTAAGCCATGGCTTGTGATTTCATGAAATGACTTATGGCTTAATTATTTAATTGATCATGACTTAAGCCCATGGGCCATTTAGTGAACCCTAACCCTAATTATTGAACCTATGAACAGCCACATAGGGATTCCCACCCTATTTAAACACTTGTTCATTAGGGCTTGCCTCTTTTTATCATTCCAACACTTGGAGAAAAGAAAGGTAAGTTTCCCCTTCCAAAAATTCCCATTTTATTCATTTGATCTCCTTTTTCATCCTAGTCTTTTGCATTGGGTTCTAATTTAAGTTTATGGACTGTTGGTGGAGAGCTATTTCAGTTTGGGATCAATTTGGAGCATTTGGCCATCAAGAAGAACACCCCCATTTGAAGCCTTTTATTGCAAATTGTACCTATAGGTAAAACCCTTTAAATTGCATTATTATTTTGATTTCTTTGCATATTAGGCTAGGTTTAGGTGTCCCCTAGCTGTACCTCGAATTTGGGTGGATTTCGTGTCCGTTTGGTGTCCGTATCGGACACGTGTCATAAGGTATGTTAGGTGTTCGATGAAATGCCTCTAAGGATTGAATTTTCGTATTTTCCAAAACTAATTACATGATTTTGAAGCTCTTGATGTGTACATTAATTATGTTGAGGATTGAGTTGGTTTTTGTGCATATTTCATGTCCAAATCGGACACGCACCGCACACACAGGACACAGCACAGGCCTCGTGCAGTCCCCTGCTGCCCGAGTGTCCTATAGGACACGACACAGATTTTCATGGCACAATTTTTGGTGGACACGTGTGTGCAATGACTGACACATCACACACAAAATTTGGGGGGGATTCGTCGAGCGGATTGAGAGAAATCCCACCCGCACTGAAATTTCACACACGCGCACAGGCACGTCCTGATACGTGTTCGTATCAGGGAAACGGTGACACGTTGGCCTATTTCAGGGTGACACACACGTACCCCTATGTACCCTCTAGGACTGTGCACGAGCACGGGTCACATCGAGCTCTGTGTCGAGTCCACAACGACTCGACACGCAAGCACGAGGCAGTCTTCACTGCCATTTACTGATTTTGTCCCACTTCGAAATTGGACACTTCGTGTCCTAATTCTTAGACACTTTTAGACACCACTGGACACGTGGGATATGTATCTATGTCTGAACACAAATTTCCCATTTAATTTAAGGTTTGATATTGAATTTGGATTTTCGATGTGGGTTGCTGATACATTGATTTAACTGTCAACTGATGCACTTGTGTTCACGACACTTGGACACTCTTCATACCACTTGGACACCCTGGATACCAATTGACACTGACCTGCACACTCTCTCTTGACACCATATGCTAAGTATCTTGACCTATATCATAAAGTCTTGTCCCTAGCTTAGAGTTTAATAGCAGTCTTATGCATTGAAATGCTCGAACCATTCAGGTATCAGTCTTATCAGAGGACAACCTCCTTACACATTTTTAAGTTCAGAGTTTCATCAAGTCCAATTCCTTTGTAGATCATATTCTCCATTACTCCTGAACCATTTAGTTCAGTCCTTGAAGCTCGATCACACATCCATGTGATGTTCTTCCATCTAATGCCCTGCCCTATAGATGGATTACTGTCCAGATATGTATCTACTGCTTGTTTCATGTCCTTCCATGTATGGGCAGCAAGAAGCCATTAGTTCACAGATAATTTAGTATCATGTACATGTACTGTACGTTGGTATATCCATCCTTCCTAATGATTTGGCCAACTAATTCCTTTTGATGTAACCCCCTTTCCATTTTGATGTCCAGTCTAGAGAGTACTGAGAGCTTCTTCACTGCATTCCCATTTAGATATCATGCACATGTTAGCATGACCTGCACATAGATCAATTAGGAGAATTTCAGATATGTTTGACACAGCCTACATACATGTTGGCTTGTGTGTGTGTGTGTTCCGTCCCCCCGCGGCCAGACCCTAACCTCCCCCCACCCCCCCTAAGCCCAATCCCAACCCCCCACCACCCCCTCGCACCTCCACCCCCACGGCCAGCTACCCCCCCCACCACCCCTTCCCACGTCCACCCCCACGGCCAGCCCCACCCCCCCCGCAGCCCACCCCCAACCCCCCCGGGACCAGCCACCCTGCGGCCAGTTCCCCCAAACCCTCCCCTCTAGCCAGCCCCTCCCCCCCCAGCAGCTGTAAAACCCCTAAATTTCTACTATATTTTTTATATATATTAAATTTGGTACTGATTTAAAATTTTTGTATTGTACGTCGCATAGTCGTATTGTACGTCGCGCACGAAATTTTATTTTTCGTAGTTGCTCGACGAGTGCGAATATGTGCGAGCGTACATATTTTGCGAAAAATATTTTTTATTTTTATAGTTTCAAAATAATATATGTAATATTTAATTTAGCTATCAAAATTTCCTAAATTTATGATTTTATTTATGAAAGGCCTTTTATTTGGAATACATAATATTATTCATGCATACATATATTTCATAAATATTTGCTAGTTTAATTTAAATAAAAATATAATTTTCGAGATTTATTATTCAAAAAGATATTTAAAAATATTTATTATTTTCGAAATTATTATTATTGGTATTTTGAAAAATATATTTGGAAGTTATGGTGGCCATTTAAATCTTGATTTAATTTTTGGATTTATTTAAATAGTTAAATATTCAAAATTTATTTATCCCATTTGATTTTGAGCTAAAAATTTAAATAGATTTAAATTGGATTTAATTGATTTGATTTTAAACTAAGAGAATTTGATTTGATTTAAATTAGATTTGGATTTGGATTTGGATTTGGATTTGGATTTGGATTTGATTGCTTTTAAATTAAATTAGGAAATATCTAAATTGGGTTTAAAGGAATCCTAATTCTTATCTAATTGGGAATTCTTACATCCTATAAATAGGCAGGTACTCCTCCATATTATTTTCACCATAAATCATCTTTCAAACCATCCTTGTCAAAATTTCTCTCTTTTTTCGTCATAAATTCAGCCTCAATTTTCAAAGTTTGTAGCAACTTCGAATGACCATAACTCCCAACTCCGGACTCCTTTTGACCTCCAGTTTTTTTTGTTGGAATCGTATTGAGGTATATTTTCTGAATGTAAATTTTATTTTCATAAATTCTGAACTTAATTTTCTGGAAAATTTGTGGAGTGTCAGTGGTCCGAAATCTGACACGTTTTAGTATTTTTGAGATTCTGGGAGAACCAGGAATCAGAATCACGATCCGTTTGAAGTTTCGGAATACTGACAAAAAAATACATATCATATATTTTCCCAAAAATTTTCCAGAATATTTTATTTTTGGTTTTTATTTTAGAAGTTTGTCACATCGTCTGAGTTATCTTGTGTAGCCCTGTGACTATTCGTACCCAATGGGATTGTCGGTTTCACCAGCAAGGACCTCATGCAAGACACCTTGCCATTTGCTGTTTAATTATTTTAGCTCATATTTCATGCATTCTTTATTTTCTTTATGCAAAATAAACTGTGATACATGGCATAACTGTTAGAACTTACTGTTCATTTATATTTCCTGCTGTGTATTATTTTCTTACAAATTAAACCTAGATTTAAGGGACCACCTTGTGTGTTGCATTCATAGGCCTTGACACGTTGTACCACGAAGTTGTGTGTCGCATGTAGGACACGGAAGTGCATGATTGGCTGGCCACCAGTACGTACAAGCCGTGCGATAGGAATAACCGCTAATAGAATTGCATGCTAGTTTGACTTAGCGGTTATAGATGTTAATGTTGTTGATACAACATGGTAGGCATTGGACGGGGAGGACAATTCCTTAGCGTATGGGCTTCGATGCACTTCCCTTGTGACCCGGACTCTCCGCTGGAGATACGGGGTTGATGACCCATGATTACTGACGGCCACTGACGATTCTGCGGAACGTCATGCTCTTACTGATGGGGCCTCTGGTGCCCAAGGGGGGACTATGCCGATCCGATTTAGCCAGGGCCCATGCGTAGGAAGGATTGTTCTTAACTACATTTCACTTAGAACGGTTAGGTACCTTTATCCGTTAGGTATGAGTACTTTTGGTTTGGGTACTTGTATCTGACCGTGGCTTGAAACAATAACTTGTCGCGGATTAGTTCGTCACATCTTGTCCTTGTTTGGTTGTATGTGTGACTTACTACTTCGATGAGAAGGTATTGAACCTTGTTGGGGTCCGGATACCATATTGGATTCATAGCATGGAAAGATACGTCGCCGTGAATTAGTTTACCATCTCCTGTCCTTGTTTGGTTGGGAGGATGGTACGCTCGTTCAGTAGGTGCATATTGGACTATGTTATAATTCGATTTACTTATTTATTTGAGCAATATTTATTCAGTTTATATGGCATGATATTATGTGTCTTGTTACGTCCCTCTGAGGACCTGGTTATCTCCCCAGGTGTGTGCTATTGTCTTTCGCAGGTGTTCTAGCTCTAGCCGTGATCATCGCTATTTCTTCGAGGATGATTGTATTTGGATCGTCTTCGCTTCGCTCGCCAAATTCATGTCTTTTCTTATGTATTTTTTCTTTACTTGTTGGTAGTGGATTTGTCTCCGCCCAACATATTGTATCAAGACAATTCATTATCTTTATATGATGTCTTTTATTCATTTATTTTGCGTGGATGAGATTAGTTATGGTTCTACTGCATTTTACAGCTTATGTATTTATACGAGGCTTCCATATATTGGAGTATACTTCGTATGAATACAGCTGACATGTCTACGTTCCTAGTCCTACGTATTTTGGGACTTGGGCGTTACATGTTTTTGTGGTGGCTCATGCAGGTCGAGTTTGTCACTTCGGTTACGTAATTATACCGATGTGAGCCTGCAACATAGGATTAGAATTTAGGAATCTCATCCATACAGCTTGACCTCTTCCCTTGGCTTCAAATTTCGAACTCTTGTTCGACCTCCTTGAACTGCATCTTGCTTGATTCCTTTCTACCGTTGATTCTTATTTTCGTGCTTAGTGCCAACTAGGAAGATGACTACACTAGTATATGCTCATAGGTCAAACACATGGCTAGAATGGTTATATTGGCAATTGGAATACATTCAAGACTCTAATTGAGTTAAAAATATTTTTGTGTGTGATTTAATGAGTAGTAATTGGTAAAGTAGGATATTACCACAGAAAGTTTTAACCTTGAGATTTCTAAATAGTAAACACCAGAGGATTTATAGAATTTCATACTTGGTTCAAGAAATTGATTGATTTTCAAGATTTGATATTTATGAATTATTGTATTATAGTTATACATCCTTGCACAAGTATAAAATTGATTTGCTTTTCGAGTTGTGATATTTATGAGTTCTGGGTGATAGATATACATCTTTGTACAAATATGAATTTATTTGATTTTTTGAGTTTTGATGTTTATGATTTATTGTATTATAGTTATACACCTTTGAACAGTTATAAATTTGGTTTGAAAATGATCTTAGCTTTTAAAAATGGCCGTAGAAATTATTTAAACTGAGTTGTACAACTTGCGATTTTCGTAGTTAGTAAATTTTTAATTTTAAGCGGAAGTAATGATGGTAATTTTTGGTTTACAATAATTGAAAATAATTTTTGAGAATTTTTCTTTATTTTAAATTGTGTCCTATGATTGAGGATTTACAAATCTATTTAGATTTTTGGTAAAAAAAAAAGATGTTGACTGATGAGATTATTTGAAAATTTAGTTTAATGTGGGATTGCTAATATTAAATTTTTTTTTTGAAGAATTTCGAAGGATGTGATGGAAAGTTATTTTGATTGATTAAAGGAAGTTACCATTTAAAAGTTGTGAGTTTGTTGGAATAACATAGCATAAATAGAAGTTAAAATTGATTAGAGCATTGAGTTTATTTTTTTTGAGATTGCTTTTAATATGCTAAGAGTTTTATTAGAAATTAATTGAAAATTTTAGAGTGTTAAATTTTTGATTGATTGTGAAATTTTTATGGATTCGTAAATTATGAACTCTTGAGTTAAATAGTTGAATTTAAACGTTAATTTTGGAAAAGGTTAGTAGTAACGTGATAAAATTTTGCTTTGAGATTTATGAGAGTGATTTAAATTTTTTTGATGAATTTGAACGGCTTGGAGTAAATACAAATTTTGGTGGTATATTTTTGAAAGTTTATTTTTTAAAACTTTTGGAGGAAACTTGAGTTAAAATATTAATGATAGGCCACAAAAGTAGCCCTAATGAGTTAGAAATATTCCACACTAATTGCCATGTCACTCATGACCATGATAGTAGTATATACACAAGTGTTGTTAGTCATCTACCCAGCTATGTGACTGTATTTTCACCTCGACTTACTCGACCTTCCTTCAATTCTAGATCTTTTAATTGCGACCTTCTAACCCATTTGCAATTTGAATAATGAGTTAATGGTTCCTTAATTGTATTCATCTAGGAGACTATCTTCTCTCCGGAATTGTGTTTTTAAATTATTTTTAATAGATTCTTTAATTAATTTTATTTCACGCTTTAACTTGATCTTCTTTATTTTGTGCATTAATTATCTCCTCGTGAACTCCCACTTTCTATTTTTGATCTTCTGGTGTCCCCTACCGTGACTTGTATATTTGGAGTACAACACTACACTTTTTCTTCCAACAAATTTCATATGTAAGACCTAGACAAGTCCACCTTCATGTAGATGTATCATGTCCCACTAAAACACGTCTCCTTGTACACTATTTTCATGATAGGACCTTCTGGTCAAAATGGCCAAACTATAACCTCTACCATGATACCAAAATACTTTCCGACTTCAATTAAGAGATCCAACCTTGACTCAATCCCTTAACCCGATAGGTAAATTTTGTTCTACTTAGTTCCTTAAATGCTTAAATTTGTGCTTTATCTTGATTGCTTAACCCATTGTCTCATCCCATTACTAGTTTAACGCTTGTAAGTTGGGTAGAATACCTCACGGCCCAACAAAGCCTTTGTCCTTGTGACCCATGTGGATAAATTTGCTTAGCCTATAAGTTCAGAGGACCCTAACTTAGCTAGTCAACCAAGACAACTGTATAGGCCCGAACTTCGGGCGAGCCTTGATCTTAAAAGATCTGGGACTATTTAAAATTTCCTTCATCATACCTCCCTTGCTCATATTTTGACTATCTCGCGCTGCTAATGTAGCTTCAGTTTTGCAAGCTTATTTCGTTATCAAGCTTGATCATGACATATTTTATTGGGTGCACCCACTAACATATTGTCTAATCAGAACCGGTGCATGATGGTCTGATCAACCTATTACACTTTGGTTCGCTTTTATCTATCGTTCTACGTGGATGGGGACATAGCTAAACTTGTCCTCTAGAGTCCCATCCGCGACTGCCTTGACAACTCCTTTTGAATTATTCGGTCGCCTTTGAACCACGTATTCGTATTCGATAACGCCTCATTCGAACTCTATATTGCGTTCGCCTTCACCTATTTTAGAAGGACGAAAGCGTCGTACTAAAACTCCTCTAACTGTCCTATCACCATGACCATTACCACCCAATGTAACCATATCTTTGTCTTGAACTACTCGACCTTTCCTTCGACACTAAATTTACAATTTTGACTTTCTAATCACTTGAATTTAAGAGTTATTACAATCGTCTCTTAATCATACCCTCAACCTAGACTACGACCATATAAACTTCCTTAAACCCTCCTATCTACCGTTGTGCCCTCTCACCCCCTCCTAATTCTTAATTTCGAGGACGAAATTCTTTTAAGTTGGGTAGGATGTAAAACCCCTAAATTTCTACTATATTTTTTTATATATATTAAATTTGGTACTGATTTAAAATTTTTGTATTGTACGTCGCATAGTCGTATTGTACGTCGCGCACGAAATTTTATTTTTCGTAGTTGCTCGACGAGTGCGAATATGTGCGAGCGTACATATTTTGAGAAAAATATTTTTTATTTTTATAGTTTCAAAATAATATATGTAATATTTAATTTAGCTATCAAAATTTCCTAAATTTATGATTTTATTTATGAAAGGCCTTTTATTTGGAATACATAATATTATTCATGCATACATATATTTCATAAATATTTGCTAGTTTAATTTAAATAAAAATATAATTTTTGAGATTTATTATTCAAAAAGATATTTAAAAATATTTATTATTTTCGAAATTATTATTATTGGTATTTTGAAAAATATATTTGGAAGTTATGGTGGCCATTTAAATCTTGATTTGATTTTTGGATTTATTTAAATAGTTAAATATTCGAAATTTATTTATCCTATTTGATTTTGAGCTAAAAATTTAAATAGATTTAAATTGGATTTAATTGATTTGATTTTAAACTAAGAGAATTTGATTTGATTTAAATTAGATTTGGATTTGGATTTGGATTTGGATTTGATTGCTTTTAAATTAAATTAGGAAATATCTAAATTGGGTTTAAAGGAATCCTAATTCTTATCTAATTGGAAATTCTCACATCCTATAAATAGGCAGGTACTCCTCCATATTATTTTTACCACAAATCATCTTTCAAACCATCCTTGTCAAAATTTTTCTATTTTTTCGTCATAAATTTAGCCTCAATTTTCAAAGGTTGTAGCAACTTCGAATGACCATAACTCCCAACTCCGGACTCCTTTTGACCTCCAGTTTTTTTTGTTGGAATCGTATTGAGGTATATTTTCTGAATGTAAATTTTATTTTCATAAATTCGGATCTTAATTTTCTGGAAAATTTGTGGAGTGTCAGTGGTTCGAAATCTGACACGTTTTAGTGTTTTTGAGATTCTGGGAGAACCAGGAATCAGAATCACGATCCGATTGAAGTTTCGGAATACTGACAGAAAAATACATATCATATATTTTTCCCAAAAATTTTCCAGAATATTTTATTTTTGGTTTTTAATTTAGAAGTTTGTCACATCGTCTGAGTTATCTTGTGTAGCCCTGTGACTATTCTGTACCCAACGGGATTGTCGGTTTCACCAGCAAGGACCTCAGGCAAGACACCTTGTCATTTGCTGTTTAATTATTTTAGCTCATATTTCATGCATTATTTATTTTCTTTATACAAAATAAACTGTGATACATGGCATAACTGTTAGAACTTACTGTTCATTTATATTTCCTGCTGTGTATTATTTTCTTACAAATTAAACCTAGATTTAAGGGACCACCTTGTGTGTTGCATTCATTAGCCTTGACACGTTGTACCACGAAGTTGTGTGTCGCATGTAGGACACGGAAGTGCATGATTGGCTGGCCACCAGTACGTACAAGCCGTGCGATAGGAATAACCGCTAATAGAATTGCATGCTAGTTTGACTTAGCGGTTATAGATGTTAATGTTGTGGATACAACATGGTAGGCATTGGGCGGGAAGGACAATTCCTTAGCGTATGGGCTTCGATGCACTTCCCTTGTGACCCGGACTCTCCGCTGGAGATACGGGGTTGATGACCAATGATTACTGACGGCCACTGACGATTCTGCGGAACGTCATGCTCTTACTGATGGGGCCTCTGCTGCCCAAGGGGGGACTATGCCGATCCTATTTAGCTAGGGCCCATGCGTAGGAAGGATTGTTCTTAACTACATTTTACTTAGAACGGTTAGGTACCTTTATCCGTTAGGTATGAGTACTTTTGGTTTGGGTACTTGTATCTGACCGTGGCTTGGAACAATAATTTGTCGCGGATTAGTTCGTCACATCTTGTCCTTGTTTGGTTGTAGGTGTGACTTACTACTTCAATGAGAAGGTATTGAACCTTGTTGGGGTCCGGATACCATATTGGATTCATAGCATGGAAAGATACGTCGCCGTGAATTAGTTTACCATCTCCTGTCCTTGTTTGGTTGGGGGGATGGTAAGCTCGTTCAGTAGGTGCGTATTGGACCATGTTATAATTCGATTTACTTATTTATTTGAGCAATATTTATTCAGTTTATATGGTATGATATTATGTGTCTTGTTACGTCCCTCTGAGGACCTGGTTATCTCCCCAGGTGTGTGCTATTGTCTTTCGTAGGTGTTCTAGCTCTAGCCGTGATCATCGCTATTTCTTCGAGGATGATTGCATTTGGATCGTCTTCGCTTCGCTCGCCAAATTCATGTCTTTTCTTATGTATTTTTCTTTACTTGTTGGTAGTGGATTTGTCTCCGCCCAACATATTGTATCAAGACAATTCATTATCTTTATATGATGTCTTTTATTCATTTATTTTGCGTGGATGAGATTAGTTATGGTTCTACTGCATTTTACAGCTTATGTATTTATACGAGGCTTCCATATATTGGAGTATACTTCGTATGAATACAGCTGGCATGTCTACGTTCCTAGTCCTACGTATTTTGGGACTGGGGCGTTACAGCAGCCCACCCCCAACCCCCCAGGGGCCAGCCTCCCCGCGGCCAGCCCCTCCCGCTGCCCGTCCCCTCCCACCACCCGCACCCCACCACCGCCAGCATCCCCCGCGACGATCCCCACCACCGCCAGCACCCCCCGTTGCGACCCCCACCACCGCCAGCTTCACCCGCGACGAACCCTACCCCCCCCCCCCCCCCCCGTGGCCAGTCCCCCCGCGGCCAGCACCCCCCCGCTGCCCGTTCCCTCCCACCACCGTCGGCTCCCCTCCGCCCCCCACCGTCGCCCAAGAGAGAGAGAGAGAGAGTTACCTCGATCGTACGCGTCCAAGAGAGAGAGGAAGGAGAGAGAAAAAATTGGGGGGAATAAAATTTCTCCCCTGTCGGTTCAACTTAAGCTAGGCTTTTAACTTAGCGACGGACTAGCGACGGATAATATCCGTCGCTACTTAGTCGTTAATCTCATGCGATTTTTTTTTAAATTTTTCCAACCACTTAGTGACCACATAGCGACGGACTGTATGTCCGTCGCTAATATCCCATCATCTGGTCGACGGATTATCCGTCGCTTAGTAGTCATCACTTCTCCCGCCAACTAGTGACATTTTCCCGTGATTTTTTTAACATTTTCCCGCCAATTAGTGACTACCGAGTGACCACTTACCGACGGGTTTTTATTCCGTCGCTATTTTACCGACGGCTTGCCGTCGGATAGGCGACGGATGTTCTCCTTAAAATAAAAAAAATTGGTGCGCGATTAGCCGTGAAGTCGTCACCAGGTTGTCGGTAGTCCGTCGCTACTGGATTTATTCCGTCGCTAAAATATCGTCGCCAATTTACTGTATTTTGGTAGTAAATGCTATTCTCCGTGTTAATTTACACGGAGAATCTCATTCTCTATCTTAAATTATACGGAGAATGGCATTCCCAGTGTAAAAACGAATGAGAATGCTATTCTCCGTGTTCTTTTACACGGAGAATGTTCATTCTCCGTTTAAGTTAAAACGGAGAATGACATTCTCTGTGTTAAATTACAGTACGGAGAATGTCATTTCCAGTGTTAAAACCTATAAGAATGGCCATTCTCCATGTTAATTAACATGGAGAATGGTCATTCTCCGTGTCAAATTGACGGAGAATGGCTATTCTCTGTTTTATATCGACGGAGAACAGTTGACAGAAACCTAAATTTTTGTTTTGTAGGAAAAAAATCTGTCAGGAATAAGGAATCAAGACTTTTTCGTTCTACTTTCAAACCAATGCTAAATCTTATAGAGGGGGTCAATATAGATGGTGGCCGTTTATCTGAGCCCGTTATTGGTTCCTTAAAGAATACTGGTTTCTGGAATTTTGTCGAGATTTTCTACCAAAAAAGAGTCTACGTCTCCGAATTGGCCAATGTAACGGAAGGGCTTGAGAATTTAATTACAACTTATAAAGATGAAAAAGATGGCGTCAGGTACTTTGGATTGAGCACCACTGTTAAAATTGCACCAAGCGTCGATGATATGGCAGTCATCTTTGGTATACCGCTGAAGGAAGAAAGCGATAATGATGTTATTTACAAAAAAATAATCATAGAAAAACAGCAGCAGCCTCCACCTCCAGACTCTTTCAGCCTGTATAGAGATCATTTTACAAGATTGCTGACTAATTCCAAGGGCGCACAGTCAAAAGTCACTAATAAGGAAGGGAGAGAGAAGTTCCTTGAATTGTTGCATCGGCTTCGTCGCGGAGATAAGGCTGTTAATCCAGATGATTTGGCCAAGATATTAATCTTCAACTTGTGTCAAACTGCATTCCTCACAAAGACTGGCGGTACAGATTTGCCATACAAATTCTTCGTCTTGGTGGACAGTGTGGACGTCATCAACTGTATATGCTGGCCAAGGTTAATCTTGGCATATGTAATGGATAGCATCAAGAGGACAACAAGTAAAACTAAAGGGGGGGATTACTCCAGTGCTTACTCCAAAATGGAAGGTTGCACAATATATTTTCCCTATTGGTTTGCATAACATAGTACATTTGTGAAAAGGAAGTTCGACCCAATTCTTGATTACCCAAGATTTTTTACATGGAATGGGTACGAAATCTCAAACTTCCTCAGGGTCGATTATCACAGCAACTTGAAATCGAAGATGATATTCAAAGATCTGGTTATATCTGTTGGGGAAGAAGAAGGGCACAAAGAAGATGAACCACCTATACAAGAAGTTGAAAAAGAGGGAGAGGAACACCAACAAACAAGTGGGGATAATTTTGCTAAACAACAGATACCACAGCATGATGAAATAGACGCTGTGATGGAGGATTCAACACAGGAATTAGAGGATTTAAGAAGACATCATTATGATATTCTTGAGCAGACTGAAGAACTCAAAAAAAAAGGTTAAAAGAGATGGAGGCACAAGAAGCGCAGTTACGTGCAGCCAACCTTGAGAACGAGAAACTCAAAGAAAAGCTGAAAGAGCTCGAAGCACAAGAAGCGCAACAACATGCAGCCAACGTTGTGATAGAGGGCTCTGTGCATGAATTGGAGGATTTGAAAAAGCAAAATTCTGTTATTATTGCTGATAAGGCACGACTCATCGACAATGTTATAGAGCTACAGGCACAAGGTAAAATCTTTTTTATTTCAAATTTTTGATTTGTAATCTTCCGTGTTTTAGTTCAGGAGAATGGCCATTCTCCGTGTATAAAAACACGGAGAATGACATTCTCCGTGTTATTTGAAACGAATAATGACCATTCTCTATCATTTTGACACTGGAAAGGTTATTATCCGTTTAAATTAAAACGGAGAATGCTATACTCCGTGTTAAATTACACGGAGAATAAAATTCCAAGTGTCAAAACGCATGAGTATGACCATTCTCCGTGTAACTATCACGGAGAATGGTCATTCTAGTGTTAAAACGCATGAGTATGACCATTCTCCGTGTAAATTAACACGGAGAATGCCATTCTCTGTGTTAAGTTACACGGAGAATGGTCATTCTCCGTATTAAATTACACAGAGAATGGTCTTTCCCAGTGTTAAAATGCATGAGGATGACCATTCTCCGTGTTAATCTTTTCTTTTTCTCTTTTTTTATTGCCATTTTCTCTTTCATTGATTTTTTTTATATCAGTGCAAATAACAGAGCACCTCAAAGAAGCAAATAAAAGGCTCGTTAAGGAGAAAAGCGAGCTTCAAGAGAAAGTTGAATTTTTGAATAAAGAAGCGGTTGAAAAGGATACAAAAATTGCTGATCTTCAAGCCATAATTGCAGTATTACAACTTAAAGAGCCTCAACAAGCTGCTGAACAACAATCTGCTGAACTTAATGATCCAGCAGTAACCAAAAAAAGAGGAAGGCCGCAGCAAAAGAGGTTGACAAAACCATCATCAGTATTAGCCGATGATGATTTTACTCCATTGGGTAAGAAAACATTAATGGAGGCTAATAAAAAGCGGAAGATTAATGCTGATTCGAAAGAAAAAACTCTGCCCATAACGAAAAGAAAGAATAAGAAGGCTGATGCGAAAGCCGAAAAAGATGACAGAATTGCTCAACTAATAAAGAATGGTGATATACTAAATGAATGCAAGGACCTAAGACTTTGGAATGATGCAGATGAAGAGCTGCAGAAGCTTTACAAGAAAATTGTATTCCAAACAAGAATACTCCACAGTATGTATTATGAACTCTCTTTTTTTCTAGTCTTTTTTCATAATTATTTTTGACAAATTTCTGTTAATTTAATCTAAAATAAATTTATGTGCAGTAATGTTGTATACGCGGCTAGCAAAGATCAATATGGAGTTACTATCATCCTGACAGCAATAGACTTACAAGACATCTTCGATTATCAAGACATTGAAGCTGGAATACTCAATGTATTAATAAGCAAGATGAAACAAATTCAAGACAGGAATAGAAGGGAAGAACAGTCAAGTTCACAGGAGGTGCAATATAAGTGGGCTGCATTCATGATGCCCCACACATTGGTAAGAATCAAAAAATAAAAAATCCCTATTCATGTGTACACCGATGAAAGTAACTCATGATATTGTATTTTGTTTTTGACAAACAGTCCATTGAACAAGCTCATGAAAAAGACGCAACCGCCGGCGCCCTTACCAATTTCAAAACAGATGTAGAAAACTTCATCTTGGATTTACAGGAAGACATAGAGTGGATATTCATTCCACTGTTTAATAAATCCAGCAAACACTACACGCTGCTCACATTCAATTTGAGCTCCTACGTGTGAGCATATTACAACTCCTTGGTGCCCAGATGCAGAATCCGTGAGGACGGTCTTGGAGCCTATTGTCAGGAGAAAAGTTAAAAAGATGAGGAGAAATTGCAAGGCTATGGTGGAGTACGATAGCACACATACGATTTTTTATACAAACTGTCCACAACAGAAAGCACCCAACTGCCTCTTGTACACGACATACTTTATAAAGTGCTTGATGAATTCTTCCTTCACAGTACCAACAAAAGAAAAGGATGATGAAATTCACCAGAAAATTACAACGGTTAGGTTGAAATGGGCTAAGAGGTTGCTTCAAAGTGAAAATGTTTCAGCCGAAACCATTATAAAAGTTACATCATAAATGGGCTAATAGCTTTTTTTTATTCTTATATTTGACTTTTATTCTTCTGTGTATGCGTCTTTTGTTACATCTTCTGTCTTTTACATTGTTCTATATATATCATTTTTGAATGGGTGTATGCGTCTTTTGTTACATCTTCTCTGTCTTTTACATTGTTCTATATATCATTTTTGAATGGTCAGTCCCAGTGTCAATTTACATGGAGAATGACGATTCTTCGTGTTAAATTACACGAAGAATGGCATTCCCAGTGTTAAAACGAATGAGAATGCTATTCTCCGTGTTAATTTACACGGAGAATTCCATTCTCCGTTTATAAAAACACGGAGAATGTTATTCTCCGTGTTAAATTAAACGGAGAATGACATTCTCAGTGTTAAAACGAATGAGAATTTTCATTCTCCGTGTAATTTGAAACGGAGAATGACATTCTCAGTGTTAAAACGAATGCGAATATTATTCTCCGTGTCTTTAGAAACGAAGAATGTCATTCTCCGTGTTAATCTAACACGAAGAATGAAATTCTCCGTGTTAAAACACATGAGAATGTTCATTCTCCATGTTAAAACACATGAGAATGTTTATTTTTCATGTAATTTAAAACGGAGAATGTCATTCTCCGTTTACGAAAACACGGAGAATGCCATTCTCCGTTTTATATTATACAGAGAATATCATTTCTAATGTTAAAACGTATGAGAATGTTCATTCTCCGTGTAATTTAAAACGGATAATGACATTCTCCGTGTTAATTTACACGGAGAACGACATTATTAGTGTTAAAACGAATGAAAATGCTATTCTCCGTGTACTTTGAAACGGAAAATGTCATTCTCCGTCTTGAATTAAATGGAGAATGATATTCCACGTGTTAAATGCATGAAAATGTTCATTCTCCATGTAATTTAAAACGGAGAATGTCATTCTCCGTTTTAAATTACACGAAGAATGGCATTTTCAGTGTTTAAAACGAATGAGAATACTATTCTCCGTGTTAAATTACACGGAGAATAGTCATTCCCAGTGTTAAAACGTATGAAATGACCATTCTCCGTGTTAAATTACACGTAGAATGCCATTATCCGAATATAAAAATACGGAGAATGTCATTCTCCTTTTTTTATTCTCCTTGTTAATTTACACGGATAATGATATTCTCCGTGTTAAAACGCATAAGAATGACTATTCTCCGTGTAATTTAAGTGTAATTTAAAATGCATGAGAATGACCATTATCCATTTTAAATTACACGCAACGGACCTATTAAATGATGAGTTTACGGCATGGCATCCACCTGTAACAACTCTTAAATGCCACCTTCTTTATTGGGGGGAAGTTGAGGAGTTTGCGGCATGGCATCCACCTGTAACGAACCTATTAAATGAGATTCATTATGCTGCCAATTAGGTTCATCTGCATTTATTGGACAATATGTCCTATAAAAAGGCTTTCTTGAGGAGCAAACTCTATCATCTTTATAGCATTCCCATTATGTACGACCCTGATTTAGCTTTAAGAGGAGAATGGCCTGGCATCAGTTGGCTGTTGGTTGTGGATCTTTCGTTCAAAGTAGTTGTAACTCCCTTTCTCGAAAATTTTAAAATATTTTATTTATTTTATTGGTCTGAATGTGTTGTATCCCATATTAGTGATCTAAAAATAATATTTTTAAAGTATTCTTATTTTAATATTATAAATATTATTATTAGTGAGAATCGGTGATGTTTGTATAAACCATTAGGGATTTATTGAATTTCATTATCAATATTATTATTTTACTTTATTATCAATATCATTGGGGTTATTATTATATAATAATATTTTATTATTACGGGCTATATTAAGTTTGTCGACTAAATATTATTATTTATAGTCATAGAAATATATGTAGTGATAGATTATATAGAAATATATATTAATATATGATATAGAAATATATATAGTGTTACATATAATAGAAATATATATATATATATAGTGATATATTATATAGAAATATATATAAAGGTATATATATAATAGAAATATATATATATATATACATATTGATATATATATATATACATATATAATGGGGCCCATTTGTAACAGCAAATGTCTTCTTGTAGTAGACCTTTATCCTTACTCATTTGTTTTATCACAGTGAGTGACATGTCCCATGACTGCACATCAACACACAAAACAAACTTCCTCTCTCTCTCTCGGCTTGTAGTTCCCCCTTGCAATGAATATTTTGTCCTATGTGCATCAAGCATTCATAGTTTCAATAGGAATGGACTTACTATAGGAAGGGACTTACTAATAAGAAAACAAATATTAATAGATTTCTTCCCCACAAACTTGAAACCAGCCCGGGCTCAACAGCCCGAGCCCAATCACTAATTCCCCACAGAGCCCCACGAGCCCAGGTCTAATCCCCCACCCTCAGCAAATGCCGAACTTAGCTAACGCAAACCCGACCCCAGACTTCCATAACCGTAAGTATATATATATATCGAAACCGAGAGAGATCAATCGAGAAACTCAATCCCAAAACCCTACGCGCGCCGCCACCCTAACACCTGGGCGAACCACCAGCGGCCATGAGCCGCCGTACCAGGCCGGAGTCGGCCGGGAGTCGCCGCCAGGGCCACCGCGCGACCACAGCGCACGTGAACAGGGCGCAGAGAACACAGCAGCGACCGTTCCGCGAGAGCGACTTCGCGATTGCTTTTCATCGCGCTCGGTCGACCAATGGTCGAACCGTCTTCGCAGGTTTGTCAACAACCTTACCCTCTGTTTTTCCCTTCAAATAGATTCCATCGTCATGCGTTAGGTTCTTCGGAAATTCGATCCAAAGATCGAGAAAAATCTCGAAATTTGGAATATAGAGACTGTCCCAAAGTCCCCAGTTTGAGTCCCGATTACCTGTAAAACAGTGATCGATTTCGAAATCCTTTTGAAGGCGTTTATTGACAACATGTAGGGCTTCGAATCCCTTTTTACAGATTTCATCGACTACGTGCCGAGAAATCAAATCCCGAAGTTGACGGAAAATCTATTTTCAAAATATCGAAAACCATCCACACGACGTGCGTCCCGCCATTTCGGGCGACGTGGTCGCGAACTGTAAGCATCGAAAGCTGCGTAACGGCTTCGTGGTCGTGTGGGCTTTGACGGAATTCAAATTGGTCGCGTGTACGCGACGAATTTGATGCGTATCCGTCGAAATTCACCGTATCGCACACTTTGCAAATTCTCCAATTACTTTGTGCACGCTCGTCAGATCGAGACGAAACTTACGCCAGCAGGACCGTATCGTTTTTCTGGTCCTCTATGCCAAGTTTGGTCCAATTCTGAGACAGTCGAATTCGACGTCGTTTTGCGGGCCCCACGGTCCCACTCAACGGACGATTTTGTGCACGGCCTGCCGAAATCCAACTTTGGACATACGGTTGGGTTCGTATCGAAAAACTGGATCCGTAGACGTGTAGTTTAACGACTTTAGAGACTGTTGACTCTGGTACGCTTTTCGGTGCAAAGCGGGTCCAACGGCGGACATCGTTTTAGCCTGAAATTACCGTTTTGCCCCTGTGTCCAGAATTGGACGTAAGGACAGACAATCCTAACTAATTGGACTATTCTGAGATCATTGGTATTGTTTATTTCAGCTTCCGGGGACTGTTGTACGAGTTTTGACTATAGTGACACATTGAGTAGTTCAGATGGTCGGTTTCACCAGCAAAGGACCACAGGCGAGTACAGTTTATTGTTTGCATTTCGATATTGATTTTTACTATATTTCATTGATTAGTCATTGGTTATGTGATTTTTATACTCTATTATAAATTATTGAGTCGGGAATGAGAAGTACCAAGGATGTGTGATCAGACCGTAGACATTGTAGATATCGTAAACATTGTAGATATCGTAGACATTGTAGATATCGTAGACATTGTAGATATCGTAGACATTGTAGATCTCGTAGATATTGTTTATTTTATGCAGTAGACATCGTAGACATTGTTTATTTTATGCAGTAGACATCGTAGACATTGTTTATTTTATGCAGTAGACATCGTAGACAGTGTTTATATTCTGCAAGTAGATATCGTAGACCGTGCGGTGTAGCACCCCAGACCGATCACATGTCAAAGGTACTTCTAACGGTGGAAAGTATATTGGTCTATTTTTACTATTGATTTTTATTACGGCTTTACTGTTATTTTCAAAACTCATGATTGGTGTCTAACCTTTGTTTTATAGTCATTTTCTTTATTTGAAATTGCATTCAGTGAATTGTGCTCGTTCCATTCCTGACTGGAAACTAACATTTTCAGGTTAGCCGTGGATTCATTTAGCTTGGGGAGTGACGGGAATACTTGCAGACAAAGGCCTAGAGACTAGCTAGATAGTTGAGTTGTAGTCATTCAAATATTTGTACAAGTTTATATTTTTCTGCAAATGTAAAACTTGTGATCTTTGTAAATTAAATTAATTATGTGATTGAGCATTATTTGTGATTTGATTTTCATGGTCGTGACAGCGTTCTACCGCCGACACTGCGGCGTAGGCTGGCTTGGACACGTCTCGTATCCGTTTTAAAAAAAAAAAACGGGTGCGGATCGTGACAAGTTTTTGTGGTGGCCCATGCAGGTCAGTCTTTGCAAATCATGCAAACTCGTGATAGTACTTAAGTTAGTCGTACTATTGCGAGCCTGCGACTAGAAATGCTCATTCACAAATTAGAAATTAATTTAATTTACGAGAATGACTAAGATTAGGAGTCCCTTATACAAATTTACCGATGGGTAGTCTAGGCCATGCAATGTAGATAAGGAGCTATTAATTTTGATAGTTTATCAGATCCCCATAGGTACATTATTATCTCTTGATACGACGATGTAATCCAATTTGGATAGTTTATTCCCTTGGTAAGGCAGGGCTTCATAGAATTAATGATCTAGCCTTGATAGATTATTTAATTCATTCTCTTGCCTCCTTGGATATCGTCACCATATCTTAGTCTGAATTGCCCAATTAAAATCCTATTTTGCCGTAAGGGAATAGTTTATAATTCCTGATTCGATTATTCAAATGCAAATCTCGAGGTAGACTGATCCAGAAATTTTCTCCCATGGTTCGAATACATGTGAAAGAGATACCAGAATGTTTGTAGTTCTTTGTCTTCAGTTTATTCCTCCCTGTGCAATCTGTTATTTTAAAGATTGTGACTGGTAGGACAAATATTTATGTCTTATTTCATAGTCAACTTATTTGAATCTCTAGAAGCTCCGGAATTTATTTACAGATATAGTTACAAGAATGTTAGTTAACTCATACTGGCAGGACAGCAGCGCACTGTCGCCATTTATTTAAATTTTGGAGACTAGGGAATCACTGCAGCCAGTAGCGCGCTGGCGAGACACAACCCCTAGAGGTGAAATTAGTTAAGAAAATATAGGTGATGGGATATTGCCAAAACTAGGGCTAGTGGTCCTCTCTTTGATCGCCGTTACCCTTGAGTCAATATTGGCTAGGGTTAAGAAGTGTTTGACTTCGTATCATATTTGAGTTACGAAACCAAGGTTTACCACAGCCCGAGTATACGGGCGAGGCGTAGTCCTCGGTGAAATGACTTCAGACGGGGTTACAAATTAGGGATACTGTAGAGGATAGGACGGTGCCCTGTATGTTCTATAAAATCCAAAGCCAATATTAGTGGAAGTTTTGCAAGTTGGGTAGCACGTCTTCCGATCTAGCATTCCATGATCCTTGTGACCTATTGACGAGGTAATTGACCGACACTAATAAGTTACTAAGAATATAAAATCCATAGTTCCATAACCCATTAGTTGACCAAGACCTTATGGACAGGAAGATTTTAGAAAGATTGTATAAGCAAGGACACCAGGTAAGTTTGATCCTCTCTAAACTCGAACTACTTGTGCCTCTTTTCAAAAATCTCGCGTACTTGTATCTTGACTATCTTGACCAACGCTGCTATTACAGCCTAGTTTTTGCAAGCTTACTCTTTATCAAGCTTGATTCGAGGCATATGTTTAGTGGGGACGCCTGCTAACTTATTGTCTAATCAGAATCAGTGTATTATGGTCTGATCAACCATGATGCATTTGGTTCGCTCTTCATCTAATTATCCTACGTGGATTGGGATATAGATGTCTCTAGGATCTAATCCACGTCTGCTTTGATAATTCCTCTTGAATTATATGTTCGCCCTTGAATCACGAAATTGTATTCAGTAACATCTCCCTTGAAGTCTTTATTGTTTTTATCTTTCACCGATTTGGAAAGACGAAAGCTCGTGATGGTAGAGAGATACCGAGTATTCCCAT
Source organism: Iris pallida (assembly GCA_029216955.1). Classification (NCBI taxonomy): domain Eukaryota; kingdom Viridiplantae; phylum Streptophyta; class Magnoliopsida; order Asparagales; family Iridaceae; genus Iris; species Iris pallida. The sequence continues at coordinate 618,735 of JANAVB010004799.1, forward strand.
GGCTATGGTAGTTGTATACACAAGGGTAGTTATCGTCAGCCAGCCATGTGATCGAGTTACTCGTTCTTCTCTCGACCCCAAACTGTTATCGGGACCTTCAAGCCATCTGAAATTAAGAATGATTAGGGTTTTACCCTTAGTCGTAATGCCAACCCAGGAGACTATCTATTCTCAAGAAACAATTCATTGTGTCTCTAAATATTTTCTTGAATATTGCCTTTTCTTTCAACCCTTGTGCATTGACTCAACCGTCCCTCGACCAAAGCCCACAGTTTAGACATGAGATGAATAGACAAGGCTCAGGACAATAATTTACCGTGACTATGTGTGACTCTCATTTCGAGGTTGGTTTCCAACAAATATTGTCCTAGTTGTAGAAATTTTATTATTAAGACCTAACTAGTGTTGGAACACCACAGTCACTAGCTTAGCCAATACCATAGCTTAAATACCCTGTCACACTATGACCTACCAGTTGTCAACAGCAATACCTGATCACTACAACCTTATGACCATAGCCTGGCAGGTTTGACACAAATAGAATTTCTTGACTGAATTGTTAGAAATCTTTTCTTATGTTGTGCCTTGGAATTGGTTACCCCATCGGGAACTCTCGTATACTGCGGACGAGTAGGTCATTCTATTTTATCGACCATGTGTCATTGTACACACTCGTTTTCCATCTTTGAGGAACGATCCTTGACTTGACTTATGTCTACCGTATTCCGTTACGCCATGCCGATTCCTTATTAACAAGAGTCGAGGTACAATATACGGACTTTGGAACTCTTCTAACCCCATTATTCCTAAAAACCTGTCCTAATTTTTAAGGTGGGTAGACTGTAAGCTTTCTAGAATTTTTAGGATATACCAGGATTACCGAGTGATTGGAATAACTTTCATTAGGAAGATGATTAGTGCCCAATGGGCTCCCACTTTCCATTTAGATTATTTTGTGCCCCGACCGTGTCATTAATATTCGGAGCACGAGACCAACTGTTACCTTCCAACAAACTTCATATCTAAGATCTAGACGAGTCCATCTTCATCTAGGTATATCATGTCCCACTCAAACCCATCCCCTTGTACTCTATTTTTAAGGTACGACTTTCAGGATAAAAGGATTAGTTATAACCCTTACCATAGTACCGGTACACTTCCCGACTTCCATTAGAGCCTCAACCTTGACTCAACTCATACGACCCAATATTTGGTTGTGATCTACTCGAAGCCCACTACGCACATGTCACTAGTGTGTTACTCAATTGTGTCTTCTCGTGCTACTTAAACACAGAAGTCACCGAAGACGCATTTTGGGCTTTAGGAACCTAGCGAACCAATCCGACTGCCCATCTAGCTCAACCACTTGGGTAAAAACTATTCTAGGATTATCTTAACCTAGCAGTAATAGTTTACCATTGAGAACTAGACCAGTCAATAGAGACTGAAATCCGAGGTTCATCTAACCAACGATTGACGTCCAATGAGGAATCCATTTAGACCCAGTAAAACCCATCCATGCATACCACCATATTTGGACTTTAAAACCGAACTGTTTGAAATATGTCCCTATACCGATGATGTAGTCTCCACCTCTTAGAATGCGAGGTCATCTGTAACCCTTATTCCATCTACCTTGGAGTCGCGATACGAACTAGTATTGCATTTATATCCCCTGCTCATGTGTTTAAAATACCACGGAAAAGATCACAATTTCGATTTCTCAAATTCCATTCTATTAAAGAACCTTGTTTAGAATTTCGAGAACGGAATTTATGTATTGCATGGATTGCAAGCCCTCTAAGAAACGAAGAGTCCTTTGACTTAGCAAGTGACTGGACTAGAATAGCCCATCTAGCAAATAAGACAATAGGTTCATAAATTTTCTTTCTATCTGCATCATTGGATACTCTCCACGGCTCTTGAAATTTCATATCCGCACTCGATTATTTTTCTTCTTATCTTCCTGTCCTTCCTATTATAGAGTAACGACTGGTCATATTATTAGAATTTATCAATATCTCTTAGCTACTTGTATAGATTGTGCTTGTTGATTTTTGGGTTGCATGATAGATGGAAGAGGATTCTAGATACCATACGCCTAGATATCTGTTGGTAGAATTGTTAGCAGTTAGCTGGAAGATTATAAAGTTTTAGCGACAGAAGATTTGATGGAATAGTGTGACCAAAGGTGGGTAGAAGTCCTCCAGTATTCGAGTTTATAAAATATTTTTGAGAAATGAAATTTGAGGATATTGAGGTAATAGTAGACTTTGATATTTTAAGGAATAGTTATGAGTTAGAATTTCGAGGACGAAATTATTTTAAGGTGGGTAGATTTGTAACTCCCTTTCTCGAAAATTTTAAAATATTTTATTTATTTTATTGGTCTGAATGTGTTGTATCCCATATTAGTGATCTAAAAATAATATTTTTAAAGTATTCTTATTTTAATATTATAAATATTATTATTAGTGAGAATCGGTGATGTTTGTATAAACCATTAGGGATTTATTGAATTTCATTATCAATATTATTATTTTACTTTATTATCAATATCATTGGGGTTATTATTATATAATAATATTTTATTATTACGGGCTATATTAAGTTTGTCGACTAAATATTATCATTTATAGTCATAGAAATATATGTAGTGATAGATTATATAGAAATATATATTAATATATGATATAGAAATATATATAGTGTTACAAATAATAGAAATATATATATATATATATATATAGTGATATATTATATAGAAATATATATAAAGGTATATATATAATAGAAATATATATATATATATATATATATATATATATATATATATATATATATATATATATATATATATATATATATATATACATAAAAAAATATATATATATATATATACATATATAATGGGGCCCATTTGTAACAGCAAATGTCTTCTTGTAGTAGACCTTTATCCTTACTCATTTGTTTTATCACAGTGAGTGACATGTCCCATGACTGCACATCAACACACAAAACAAACTTCCTCTCTCTCTCTCGGCTTGTAGTTCCCCCTTGCAATGAATATTTTGTCCTATGTGCATCAAGCATTCACAGTTTCAATAGGAATGGACTTACTATAGGAAGGGACTTACTAATAAGAAAACAAATATTAATAGATTTCTTCCCCACAAACTTGAAACCAGCCCGGGCTCAACAGCCCGAGCCCAATCACTAATTCCCCACAGAGCCCCACGAGCCCAGGTCTAATCCCCCACCCTCAGCAAATGCCGAACTTAGCTAACGCAAACCCGACCCCAGACTTCCATAACCGTAAGTATATATATATCGAAACCGAGAGAGATCAATCGAGAAACTCAATCCCAAAACCCTACGCGCGCCGCCACCCTAACACTTGGGCGAACCACCAGCGGCCATGAGCCGCCGTACCAGGCCGGAGTCGGCCGGGAGTCGCCGCCAGGGCCACCGCGCGACCACAGCGCGCGTGAACAGGGCGCGGAGAACACAGCAGCGATCGTTCCGCGAGAGCGACTTCGCGATTGCTTTTCATCGCGCTCGGTCGACCAATGGTCGAACCGTCTTCGCAGGTTTGTCAACAACCTTACCCTCTGTTTTTCCCTTCAAATAGATTCCATCGTCATGCGTTAGGTTCTTCGGAAATTCGATCCAAAGATCGAGAAAAATCTCGAAATTTAGAATATAGAGACTGTCCCAAAGTCCCCAGTTTGAGTCCTGATTACCTGCAAAACAGTGATCGATTTCGAAATCCTTTTGAAGGCGTTTATTGACAACATGTAGGGCTTCGAATCCCTTTTTACGGAATTTGATTTCATCGACTACGTGCCGAGAAATCAAATCCCGAAGTTGACGGAAAATCTATTTTCAAAATATCGAAAACCATCCACACGACGTGCGTCCCGCCATTTCGGGCGACGTGGTCGCGAACTGTAAGCATCGAAAGCTGCGTAACGGCTTCGTGGTCGTGTGGGCTTTGACGGAATTCAAATTGGTCGCGTGTGCGCGACGAATTTGATACGTATCCGTCGAAATTTACCGTATCGCACACTTTGCAAATTCTCCAATTACTTTGTGCACGCTCGTCAGATCGAGACGAAACTTGCGCCAGCAGGACCGTATCGTTTTTCTGGTCCTCTATGCCAAGTTTGGTCCAATTCTGAGACAGTCGAATCCGACGTCATTTTGCGGGCCCCACGGTCCCACTCAACGGGCGATTTTGTGCACGGCCCGCCGGAATCCAACTTTGGACATACGGTTGGGTTCATATCAGAAAACTGGATCCGTAGACATGTAGTTTGACGACTTTAGAGACTGTTGACTCTGGTACGATTTTCGGTGCAAAGCGGGTCCAACGGCGGACATCATTTTGGCCCGAAATTACCGTTTTGCCCCTGTGTCCAGAATTGGACGTAAGGACAGGCAATCCTAGCTAATTGGACTATTCTGAGATCATTGGTATTGTTTATTTCAGCTTCCGGGGACTGTTTTACGAGTTTTGACTATAGTGACACATTGAGTAGTTCAGATGGTCGGTTTCACCAGCAAAGGACCACATGCGAGTACAGTTTATTGTTTGCATTTCGATATTGATCTTTACTATATTTCATTGATTAGTCATTGGTTATGTGATTTTTATACTCTGTTATAAATTATGGAGTCGGGAATGAGAAGTACCAAGGATGTGTGATCAGACCGTAGACATTGTAGATATCGTAGACATTGTAGATATCGTAGACATTGTAGATCTCGTAGACATTGTTTATTTTATGCAGTAGACATCGTAGACAGTGTTTATTTTATGCAGTAGACATCGTAGACATTGTTTATTTTATGCAGTAGACATCGTAGACAGTGTTTATATTCTGCAAGTAGATATCGTAGACCGTGCGGTGTAGCACCCCAGACCGATCACATGTCAAAGGTACTTCTAACGGTGGAAAGTATATTGGTTTATTTTTACTATTGATTTTTATTACGGTTTTACTGTTATTTTCAAAACTCATTATTGGTGTCTAACCTTTGTTTAATAGTCATTTTCTTTATTTGAAATTGCATTCAGTGAATTGTGCTCGTTCCATTCCTGACTGGAAACCAACATTTTCAGGTTAGCCGTGGATTCATTTAGCTTGGGGAATGACGGAAATACTTGCAGACAAAGGCCTAGAGACTAGCTAGATAGTTGAGTTGTAGTCATTCAAATATTTGTACAAGTTTATATTTTTCTGCAAATATAAAACTTGTGATCTTTGTAAATTAAATTAATTATGTGATTGAGCATTATTTGTGATTTGATCTTCATGGCCGTGACAGCGTTCTACCGCCGACACTGCGGCGTAGGCTGGCTTGGACACGTCTCGTATCCGTTTAAAAAAAAACGGGTGCGGGTCGTGACAGTAGTTATGTCCTTGTAGAAGAACACGTAGTAGTGAATCTCGAGATGCATTGAAACACCTTGTTCGAACCTGAACAACATCTTGGCAGTCTTCGTACTTTGTCAAAAAGTTGGAGGGGTCATGCTATGCCCTTTTCAGTAACGATCTAGCATTCCCTTATGCTTGCAGAGCCACAGGTATGCCGGAAGAGCCACAGGTTGTGCTCTGTCCTGCTCATTCGGGCATTAGGGGTTGCGCATACAAGAAAGGAGGAATACGCTTCGATGGAGATCAATCTTCTAGTATGTGCACCAAGAAGAATAAGGGTTGCGCTTCTGTTAAGATTAACCCCATTCTAGACTTCTTTAGGCCTTTCTGAATTTGTAATAGATGCTTTCTAGAAGAACAATATGAGTCTTTGTAATAGATCCTTTGTAGAAGAACAGTATGAGTCTTTCTGAATCTGTAATAGATCCTTTGTAGACATATTAAAAAAAGAACTTTCTATAACTTCTGTTTGAATTTTATTTTTCTCTGTCTGTTTATTTTGTAACATCTCCGGTGTCTTCTATAATAAAATCACGGAGAATATGGCATTCTCAGTGTTAAAACACATGAGAATGTTCATTCTCCGTGTTAAATTACACGGAGAATGACATTCTCCATGATATTTAACACGGAGATTTGCATTCTCCGTTTTAATTACATGGAGAATGTCATCCTCCATGTTAAAAGGCATGAGAATGTTCATTCTCCGTGTTAATCTAACACGGAGAATGGCATTCTCTGTTTTAATTACACTGATAATGCTATTCTCCATTTACTTAACCACGGAGAATGTCATTCTCCGTGTTGAATTACACGGAGAATGGCATTCACAGTGTTAAAATGTATGAGAATGTTCATTCTCCGTGTAAGTTAAAACGGAGAATAGCATTCCCTGTGTTAAAACGAATGATAATGCTATTCTCCGTGTAATTTGAAACGGAGAATTCCATTTTTCGTGTTAATCTAACACGGAGAATGAAATTTTCAGTGTTAAAATGAATGAGAATGTTATTCACTATATAATTTGAAACGGAGAATCTTATTCTTCGTCTTGAATTACACAGAGAATGTCATTCTCAGTGTTAAAACGAATAAGAATGCTATTCTCCGTGTAATTTGAATTCGTGTTAATCTAACACGAAGAATGTCATTCTAAGTGTTAAAATGCATGAGAATGTTCATTCTCCGTGTAATTTAAAATGGAGAATGTCATTCTTCGTGTCAAATTATACGAAGAATGGCATTCCCATTGTTAGAACGAATGAGAATGCTATTATTCATGTAATTTGAAATAGAGAATGTCATTCTCTGTGTAAAATTACACGGAGAATTGCCATTATGTAGTCAAAAAACTGTGAAATATTAGATATAACAGACTTCAAAATAGCACCATTGATATAAAAAATGTAAGAAATGTGTTCAAAAAACAATTATATAAAAGAAAGAAGGACTGAATATGTATTAACGAGGGGGCGCTGCCCCCTCGACCCCCGTAGAAGGACGTGGGGGGAGAGGGCAAGTGGTGCGATTGTGATTACCTAATTCAAGGTAATTCTGGCACCTCATCTTCCTCTTCTCTTTTTTCTTGTTCTCATAGTTGCTCTTATAATGGTCCGCCTTTGAACGACCGAGGCTCCACTTCGGAACAGGTGGTAGAACCAAGTCAGTTGGATTATTTTCAAACTATTTTTCACAATCTGGAACTGGACGAATTGTACATGAATATAGCTTCTTGTAGAAATCTGATGTCCAATACTGCTCCACAAAATCGTAAACAGATTTGTCCGAACCAAATCTGATGCATTGGATTGCATGGCTGCATGGGAATCCATATACCTTCCATCTGCGATAACTACAATGCCATTCAAGAAGATTCACCAGGTGTGAGGAAGTATCGGCCATCACCTCAAACTCGAAATTATCAGACCGATATACCTTATAAGACATGCCATCATCTGTAAGCTGCTTCAGCATATTCTCGGCGTATGGAGTCAATTTACTATTTAAATAAATTGCATCCTTGTGGCGATCCGAAATCATCTTCACTCGGATAACGTTTACAAGTGCCGAAATAGGCATTTTCTTCTCAGCCTTTATCCATGCATTGAATGACTCCGCATAACTAGAAGCAACCTCGCCGTATCGACATCCGGGGAAGAATGCATTTGACCAATGTTCAGGTTTTTGTTTATCCATCCAATTCACAACATGACCACAATTCAGATCATATATCTTCTTAACTGCTTATTTATAACCACCTTTGTACAGGAAAAAAAGAAATTAATTAAGAATGAAGTCAAGGCACAAGTACATAAAAAAGGGACCATTCTCCATGTTATAAACATGGAGAATGGTCATTCTCCGTTCCAAACTAACGGAGAATGCATATTCTCCTTGTTAAGGAACACGGAGAATGCCATTCTCCGTGAGACTTACACGGAGAATGGCCATTCTCCGTGTTAAAATAACAAAGAATGAACATAAAAGCTCCATATATATGTCTGACTTACACACCTGGCGTTAGAGCATATGCTGCTTGCCTCCAAGCTTCAAGTACATGCGGATACTTGCTTTCATTTCCTTTCTCCTTCAGCGGTATGTTATTCTTTATGTGATAATAGCAATAGCTATGGTAAGCAGTAGGGAATACTTTAGGAACTTCAGAAACTAAACCGATGCCTTGATCCGAAAGAAAAACGATATGCCTACTACATCCAACAACATTCTTGAGATTTTTAAGAAACCATTCCCAATTGTCGCCATCTTCGCTCGAGACTATACCGTAGGCAAGAGGGTAGAACTGTTGGTCACCATTCTTCGTTGTAGCAGTCATCAAACATCCTCTAAACCTTCCTATAAGAAAAGTCGCATCCAAATATAACATCGGGCGACAATATTGAAAACATTCGACGCAAGCCCCATATGAAAGAAAAAGTCGCTGAAACCTCATTGACGTATCATCTTTCTGAAATTCGATAACAGAACCAATATTGGTTTCCTTTACCTTGTCGACATACCAACACAAGTCGGTGTAAGCTCTAACATCATCTCCGTACGTTTCTTGGTGCACCAGCCTAATGCCGTGGTATGCCTGTCCGTAGGTAAGAGATAAATTGTAGTCAACCTTGAATTCATCGACAACAGATTTTGCCGACTTTTTAGGATCCATCCGAACAATGTCACTAACCAAACTTTGCTGGAACAACTAGATTACCTTTATCCATATAGCCAGCTCCACAATTGTGTTCTCCCACATACCTCTTCACCTCAAAATTTTGATTATCTTTCGAAATGGATATAGCATGGAAGCTCCACAAACAAGAATGGGTCTTATAATTCTTGCAGCAAACGGTGTACCTCCCCGGCTCAGATTTTAAAACATAGAATGGATGACGAGATTCAAAACATACCTTCCTAACAGCGTGCCTAACTTCTTTAATACCATTTAGAAAAATCTGACCAACGCTGGTAATTGATCCAGGCCACATATCTGATTTTCTCTTCTTTACTGTCTCAATTGAGCCCTCATAAAATTCTACTACTCGTTTATCCTTTACAGTAGGAGAACATCTACTCAAAGAACTAACAGAGGAAGACGAAGGTCCCATGGGAATGCTTTGACAAGGAAAAGATATCGATGAAGAACATGGAGAGTATACTTGCTCCACAAATAGATCAAAGCTCACGTCATGGGTACCATGGAAACCTCCAACCAATGACCGAAGCCAAAAACCACTGTCAACGTATAATTCAGTCCCATCGGAATACAAAAACTTCAAACGAAAGGAAAGTGGATCCAAAGAAGTCCATCGATCGCACACTTGATACTTTACAAATTCTACGGTACTTTCATATGTGACACGGCAGGAAACTATGTCTCCCTTGAAATAAAGATTAACTAAACAACTTGAATCTATTCCCTCTCCTGATAACACAAAACAGAAGAGATCATAAAACATGACAACACATTTCTGATCATTCTTCGTCTAAAACTAACGGAGAATGATTATTATCCGTCTAAAACTAACTGAGAATGTCATTCTCTGTGTTAAATTACACGAAGAATAGTCATTCCAGTGTTTCAATGCATGAGAATGACCATTCTCCGTTTATTTTAAAACGGAGAATGTCATTCACCGTATTACATTACAAGGAGAAGTTTATTCTCCGTGTTAAATTACACGGAGAATGGCATTCCCAATGTTAAAACACATGAGAATGCTATTCTCCGTATAATTTAATACGGAGAATGCCATTCTCCGTTTTATATTAAACGGAGAATGACATTACCGTGTTAAAACACATGAGAATGATCATTTTTCGTCTAAATTAATACGGAGAATGCCATTCTCCGTTTTATATTAAACGGAGAATGACATTCCCCGTGTTAAAACGCATGAGAATGATCATTCTCCGTCTAAAACTCACGGAGAATGATCTTTTTCAAGGAAATTGGCCATTTTCCGTCCAAAACTAACGGATAATGAGCATTCTCCGTCTAAATATGACGGAGAATGCTCTTTCTCTGTGACAAGTGAACGGATGATGACAATTCCTGTCATATTAGCACGGCGAATATCATTCGCCTTCATATTCTCACAAAAGAACGAGATTAAATATCTCTCTAATCGTTTCTCAGTTATAAATCTTCATAACAAATTCAAATTCAACAAAAAATTCGAGATATGCGAAGATGATGAATAAATTTCTACATATCTGAATTCTCACCTTGTTTTAAGATCTAAAAAAGACAAGAAGATGATCTTCTCTCCACAATTGACCTAATCGCCGAAAAACTTCAAATCTCTCCACGATGATGATGATGATGATGATGATGATGAGCGATGATGGTGAACGATGATCAAAGTTCGACTGAAGAAAATCACAGTGAACTACGAACGATCTTTGCGAACGATCTTTGCGATCTCTGCTGAAGATGAGAGCAATGTAATTCAGAATTCTCGTGAAGAAGAAGAAAACGAAAATCGCAATCCAGATCTGACTTTTTAATTCAAAATCATATATATATATAACCAAATTTGCGCGAAGGGGTATTTTTGGTACTATGAAAATGTCAATTCTGTAAATACATAGCATCTAAAGGGAATCTTTGAATATTTGACGTTGAATTATATAATTCTGGACATTTCATAAAATTCATCCTGCGGGTGGATTTTTCATACAACCCAACCCCGAAATTGGGTTTCTCAGCAATTTTCAGTTTTTTAAGTTATTGATATTTTTCTTGTAGGTATTTTTTTGTTGAAATATCTTTTTTTTAATTTAAATAAAGTTTGACTAAAGAAACTCAAAAAAAGAATTTACAATATAATTGTAACACGTGAATTTTACTAATATTAAAAAGTGTACTTTTTTCTCTCTAGTCCCTTACAAAATTTTCAAGGAATAAGATACATCTAATCCATTGATTTTTCATGGCCGAGTTTTAAAAATTAAGAACTCATGAGTCCCTCTAGGTTTTTTTGGTTTGAATAAGCCATCAGTTCTTCATCAAAATTTCTACAAATTTCTTTAAGATAATATAACACATATATCTGTTGCATTTCTAATAGTATTAGTTAATATCGTTTTCTCGGTTTGAATAACTATTAGTCAGGGGCGGCCCGGAGGAGGGACAAACAGGGCTTGCGCCCTGGGCCTCAAATCCCAAGGGACCCCAAAAAAATTTAAATGTTAGTAATAATAACAAATAATAAAATATTATTATTCTGATTTCTTCTTCAAAGTCCAAGGTCGAAAAAAAATTATTATAGCAATTCAACAAATAGGACATGGCACATAGGAATTAGATAGCCGTCCGACTCTTCAATTTTAAAGAAAAAACTAGTATTCCCATCACTTCAAATTTTCGTTTGCATTTTAGAGGGGAAAAAGTTATTCACGTCCCTTCCGATTCCAGATGACCAGCAATGGTTTTTTTTAAAATTTTCATTTTAATTCTCTCTCCATTCTCCCTTTTGCTTATAATTGAAACACAAATTTATAATTTTCTTCAATTTCTTCTCCTAGAATCCTTCACAAGGATTCCGCGAAGTAAAACTACACAAAGAATGCCACGGCGGCAGACAAGCTACTCTCTCTCTCTCTCTCTCTCTCTGGCCTCTACTTGAGCTTTGACTCGAAGAGGAGAAAAAAACGTGAGGTAGAGGTATCAATACGAACCTGATATTTTTGCAAGACTTTCATTTTAAGAATTGTAATATTTTGTAACTTTTGTTCCTCATGATGTTGGCTTTGTTATGTTTTTTGAGTTTTTTCTGCCGTCGATGATTGAGGACAATCCTCTTTGCCCCTATCTTTTGAATGAGGGGTTCTATTGATGTAGTTTACTTTTTTCGAAAGTTCCAAGCTATATTTACATATAATCTACTCTGTACAGCCATAAGCACACACTTAGAATTTTGCATCTTTTAAAAATTATGATACATATTGTTTGTAGTAGATCTTCGGTCTTCCTTCGTAATATCTCTATTTATGCATGTTTCCATAATAACTAAGTTTCAATCAGCTTCTGTAGTATATTTAGGTCACTACGTGTTGTGATTTATAGTTGATCCCACGTTGGTGTTGAATAGCGATGAGCCGATGGCAATGAGTCTTTTCGTTTATCTTTGCACTTAAGATTTCACACTTAAAATTATAGGTTCATAGTGTTGAATATATTTTCGTAAATCTTTGCACTTAAGATTTCATAATGATTTCGTTTTCAAACTGAAATATTTTGTAACTTTTGTTCCTCCTGATTTTGGCTTCTCTTTTTTTTTTTTTATGTTTTTTGAGTTTCTCTGTTGTTGATAAATTAGGTAAACAAACCCATATATCTCAATCCTAGTATTGAAAAAACATAAACAAGAAATGTAAAATAACATATTGCATCAGATTTTTTTAAAAAAATTACGGAAGTAGTATTGCCATTTGCCAAGATATATTCATGCAAAATTTAATGTTAGTTGGCATGTATCTGCCCCAGGCCACTTTGGTTTATTGTATCATGCAAAAAAAAAATTGATGCTTTATTTTCAATATATTTTTTGAAAAAGGGACATCATTTTGTATTTAGTCCTGGGCATCAAAATGTTTCGGGCCGGTCCTGCTATTAGTATTAACATGTGACCAACTATATATAAATCAAGTGTTTATTAAAATTGTATAATATAATATTGCTCAATAAGTACAATATAACAAATAGATACACTAATATGGGTATGTGGGTCAATTATCCATTTTGTGAATGTGGTTACGTCGATTTTTCTTTCAAAATATTCTGAACTTGATAGAGGTCATGGTGATAACTAATTCTAGTATTTGTTGGCAAAAATCTTGATAACAACAAATGGTATATTCAATCGGAAAAAATGTTTAAGAAAATACAACACCTACAAAAAAAAAGCCATTAAATTTGGCTTAATTTTAACTTGATACCCTCAACTATTGAATATTTTCAATTTGATATCCTAAACTTTGATTTGCATCAACTCGATACCCTGAAAAAAACGAAAATATTTCAGCCCATCCACCTCTCTCTCTCTCTCTCTCTCTCTCTCAGCTGTCCAACCACTGCCCCTCCCCCCTCTCTCTCTCTCCGCGCACGTTGGCGATGCTGCCGCCGTTGATAGCTGAAAAGGGGGGGGGGGGGGGGGGGGGGGGGGGGGGGAGAGTTGGTGGTTGGATGAGAAAGGAGGGATTTTTTTTTTGTGAATATTAAGTTGAAAATATTCAATAGTTGATAGTATCAAGTTGTCGAATAAAAAATAATAATATTAAGTTAAAAAACTGAAATAGTTTTATTTGAAATTAAATCTTAAAATTGTAGTCATGTTAGCTGTCCTGAGAGATTCTATCGCACCAGGAAAAAAAAAAAAAAGAAAAACAAAAAGAAAAAAAAGAGGGGGATTGAATATCATTCTTCTTGACATACATATGCCAATGCTTCCGCAAAATCCTCATTCAGGTACCTTTTCCTGAACAAGACGAACAAGAAACTTTTCTTGTCGGATTTCAAAAAAAAAAAAAAACTTTTCTTGTCTAGGACACTTCGGAGTGCTGGACATGGCTAAAATGAAAAAAACAAGCTACACTTGGGAGTGCATGACAGAACTGTAAGTGGGCCGGTCCGGGCTTCCCCCCCTGGTGGGCCGTGCTGGATAGGAGCTGGGCCGCTCAGGCTCATAGACTACAACGGATCGGATCGAAAGAATAAAACATAAGCCAGTACGACATATGTGACCCACGACACGGATTTCGATATATTCTATGTAGATAAAAATTTAAGAAAATTGTATGATAAAAAAATGTATTCGTACTTAATTTCACTCCTCTCCAAACTAGCTTTTGCACTTGTGTTCGCCACTTTCTTTGCCATATCTGCTAGCGACGGGGATGAGTTTCTATTCCAGCACAATTACTACCTGTCTGAAAAGTTCAAGCACGACTACCCATTTGAATTGACTAAGTTTGAAGGGGTGAAATTTTTTTCACTTACATCTAAATCTCTAAGTTGACAATAAATTTGATGGCAGGAAAGGAACCAACAAGGGAGAAATGGAACAACATATTAGACTGACAAATATCACAATTCAAGAAGCAGTGGTTCTTGTGGTAACCGAAAAAAGGTATAAGACACTGACTGGATGGCGAAAGATCAGTGGATCGAACCTGGGCATATAAAAGAAGTGTCCTAACAAAGCAGAAATATAATTAAAAGACATAAAATATAACATGTAGCTATAACGGGGTCGGGACGGGCAGGACCGTGGATCGGATGGGCTTGGGCTTCGGATTGGACCGGACTTCTTTTATGAGTCGAGATATGAGGTCTGACACGTTCCGATATAGTGGACTGGGCCTGCCCAGGCCCACAATTAACCGGACAGGGCTAGCACATGGGTCATTTTTTGGGGCCAAACTTGTGTCGGGCTGGGCCAGCGCGGCCCATTTGACAGGTCTAGTGCATGATATGGCTAGAATGAAAAAAAAAGAAAAAAATTTGAGTTACACCTCACTTTTTAACATCTAAATTCAAGGTGCATCCCACCCAATTACCATAATGCATAACACCCTTCACTTTTAACAGAAATTGTCTCTCACTAACAGTCAACTCTTTTGACCAAAAATTTATGACCAAAATACCCCTCCTCCATTGTCTTATTCCCTGTGTGTCCAACTCCCGCCTTCTCGTCTCGCGTCCCAACTGGTCGTGCGCCCGCTGCCGCGCGCCCCTATCCACCATGGGCCCCACGTCGCGTGCCCCTCCCTGGCAGATAGCCACCATCACAGCCACTTCCCGTCCCGTCGTAGAACTTCTCTGCGCCGATGAACACCGGGTTCCCTCTAGTCATCCTCTTCCTCCGGGAGGTGTCAGACTCGTCCCCGCCGTTGAGGTTGAACATGATAAGCGACATCAACGACCGCCACTGATCAGATTGCGCCCAATATCAGACTGCGCCCAGTCCTTTTGCGCCAAAACCTACGTGGCATCTGACACTTAATGTTCATCATTACCTGAAAATACTGACGACTGACATAATAGTAAACGAGGAAAATCTCTTCGAATCCCGTGAATTGTGCCGCTCAAGGAAAAGTTGGTGGATAGCTGTCCTGTATACTTCGTGAGTTGCGCCCAGGCGCAATCTAAATAAAATCCTTAGTTGCGCCTGGGCGCAACCTGAACGACTTTTGATCAGAAGCGGCCACGTGTATAGGCGCAGCTCAAATCAAGCTCAGTTTGACTTGTTGACTGAAGCTCACGCAACCTGATAATGTTGAGACAACTTACATTCTAAAGCAGGATGACGTGGCGCACATGCCACTAATCTCTCAAGACGTGTCTACTATCCTGTACACGACCACGCGCATCTCAATCATATGATGTCACGCGTCTAAATACAGTTAGTACACGATTGGCAACTGAATGAAAGTTTGCACAACATAAGGTTGGCGCAACCCAGTATGACGCAATCCAGCCTCGCGCACATCAGAATAACTGCTAAAACAGTTATTTCCTGAACTCTGTAAATAGAGTTTCCAATCATCATCAGAGGGGGAGATCAAGAACTCTTGCAAAATTGCTGCTGCATTCTCTAGAGGCTACAGTCTTCAAGTTCACATAGTCCAAGGAATAAAGTGATCGTCTTCTGATCAGATTCCTAAAGTTGTACTTCTCCAGAATTTATTGTACTTTGTACTCTTTTACAAGTTTGGAATAAAAATGAATTATTATTTTATTTTTTGCAAACAAAATGACGACTCTACTGGGGACGACTTTCTCCTCCGATGAGAAAGTGACAACTCAATGTGACATTGCGTCGATCGGCAAGACGCAGAAGACTCTGGTTGTTCAAGTCAACCAGATAGCCTACGAGAATATGATCAACACCAAGAGCAACAAGCACACGGTGTCTATCGCCAAGAACAGAACTGTGTAGACTCCTAAATCTCCCACAGTCGCTGTTGTCCAAGCGCAACTTGAGTGCTCAGTGACCAAGACGCAATCCGCCTCAGTGGCTCCAGTACAGCATGTCTCTGTTGCTAGGGCGCAATCTGCTCACTCTGCTGCCCAGGCGCAGCCTACTACTATCTTTGCTGCCAAGGCGCAGTCAGTTCAAGCTACTGTCGAGGCACAGTCTACCAATGTTGTTACCAAGGTGCCATCAGTAGTCCGTAGGACTATGGCGCAACCCAAGCAATCTGCTACTCCGACGCAACTCAAGGGAACTAGTCTTTTGGCTATTCCCTCTTCCAATTCTCAAGTTTTGAACTTAGAGAATTCATGTCCTAGTGCCAACACTAGACAGAACAAAGAAAAAAGTCCTATGACATTTCCTCAATTGGCACAATCTATGCCTAAAATGATCACACAACAGAACAAAGGGAAACGCTTCTTAGCTAACCCTATTCAAGGTAAAGGAAAGCACCATTTGGTCTTTCCTCAAACTTTCCTGGTCTATGACTCAGAGGAAGATGTATCAGATTCTATTCCTGTAAACAGAGGTCCTCGGATCTCTGATAGTGGAAAGAATACTGATCAGAGAGGTATCTTACCTACCCCTATGGGGTTTGGTCAAGGCCTTCCTACCTTGCAAATTTCAAGATCCAAGCAAGGAAAATTGAAGGTATCACAAACAGAGATATCGAGAGCAGAATTTTTAGATTTATGCGCTTATCTCAATAGGTGTCAAGCAATATCAACTTTGGCAAAACGCAAGAACCCTATGCCAAAGGCCAATCTGCACCAAAAGCTAAAGTTTGAAATGAAAGACCCATCTACCTATGCTTATGAGTTGAGTACATCTTTGTACACTCAAGGAACTAAACACCTGAAGAATAGAAGACATGTTCCTAACATCATTAAGGAATATATTCCTCCGACTTCTTCTCGTCCTGTGGTTGTAACTGATCTCCGGCAACATCTTACACAAAGGCGAAAGAATACGGGAATGTTTTCCTCACCTCCAAATCGTGCTTCAAATTGCCACTGCCTACATGAATTTGTCATCAACTGTTGTTGCCAATCGGCTCGACGATCTGTCTTCGATCGTCTGAACTATTCTTCAACTCCTGAACATATAATAGAAGACGAAGATGAACTATTATATGCTTCTGTTAACATGACTTCTCAAGGCACTGGGGTGGAAAACGTCCAAGACATAATGCATCCCATAATCCCAGTCAACAATATTTAGACCGGATCTATGCATCCAATGAAGGTGTCTTTCAATACACTAGATCGAGAAATCGTCATTTGATCCAAGGTGTCTTTAATCAAGAAGATCTCCCTATCACTCATGTGGGAGAGGACTCTCTTTCGGAGTTTGATACAGATAGTTAAAGTTCTGAACAAACTATCTCATCAATAGCAGCAAGAGAAGTGACAGCGTATACCATTACGAAAGACCAAGATGCTTCTCCGTCAACCAGCCAAGAGCAACGAATTGCTGCATTAGAAAACAAATTTAAAACTATGGCAGAAATGGTTGCAAGCATGCACACCATAATGGTGGCTCAACATACGGTGCCTCCGATTGTAAACCCTGCTACAAATCCTGAGCTTATAGCATCTTCTGTACCTGTTAGTCTAGGGGTACCAGCCCCTCAGGTTGCTTTTGTGCCAATTCAAGCTGATCCAAGTCAGTCTGGTGCTGGGGGTGGTAATTACTACGCTGTTCCTCCTCCCAATACTTCTAATCAGCCTACCAATTCTCAGATATCAGGGGATACAAATGAGGCTGTGAAACTTCTGCGCACTCAATTTGAGGCCTTCAAGCAGAAGGACGGTCTACAAAGAAGAGGCATAAAGCAACCATATCCTACAGAGTGGAAGGAGGTTCTATTTCCTCCTAAATATAAGTTTCCAACCATTATGCTGTTTGATGGAAGCACTTCTCCAAGTCAGTACATCAATCATTTCGAAGTGATGATTGATCAATTACAGCCAAATGATGCTCTCCTTATCAGGGTGTTCGTCGATTGTTTAGCCGGTACAGCATATGACTGGTATCGTAGCCTACCTGATGGCTGTATCACTTCTTTTGCTGGTTTCAAGCAAATGTTCTTGGAACGATTTTATGAGGGAGTCAATGACATGACAATGTCTGCCCTCATTAAAATTAAACAGAGGCACAATGAATCCACAGAGAGTTTCATTGAAAGATTCCGCCGAGAGGCACTCAAAATGCCTTTAGGTACTCCATCTGCTGTAACAATAGACACTTACAAATCAAACTTCTTGCCTATTATCAGTATGTGGATGGGATCTACACAATTCCAGGATTGGTCTTCTTTCATTGTTAATACAAAAGCGGCAGAAGTAAGTGCCAAAAAGTTCAAGCAGTTAGGAGTCCAGATGACTCATCCTAACCAAGATGAACATTCTACACCTGGGGGTAGTAATCTCCAGAACAACCGCAAGAATAAAGAAACATTGGCCATCAATCTCAAAGGCAAAGAGTCTTTGGCTGTCAATGTTACTCAGACGGCATCTACCCCATCAGCAACGCTGGAAAAGTCAACTCGTCCAAAAGAAGAGTATTCTTTTGACGAAGATGACACTTTAAGCATCTTCGATTGCTTGATCAAAAGCAATAAGCTTCAGCTTCCAGAGGCTAAGCGGCCAAAAAAATTTGGTAAAACTGATCACCCTAAATACTGTGTTTATCACAGATTTATAGGGCATCCAACCAGAGCATGTTATGCGCTCAAGGGCAAAATCCAGGAGTTAGTCAACTCTGGAGCAATTACTCTACAGCAGGACGAGAAAATGGTGACTGCTAATGTAGTTTCTCTCCAATTCGGTGATTTTCCACCACAACTCGTACAAGATGGTGTTGTCCCCATTCCAAGGACTACTTTGGAAATTGTGAATATTCCACCTCCTCAAAATGAAGGTCTTGTTCCGATGTCAACTGACAAAGGAAAGATTATGTGGATTCATCCAGATCTGGTGGCAGAATTTGAAACGCCTTCCTCTTCTAAGCAAAAGAAGCATTCCAAGTCTAAATCCAAGAACTGTAATATGGTATCCTTTGAACCATTAACAGAAGAAGAAATCCTAATGGGCACTAGATCTGGAAAACCCTATCTTCGGGATTATTCCAAAAATCAAGAGAACCCTCCTCCATCCTCGGATGCTCTTCCTCCATCATCTTCTCCTGCTGAAGATACACCATCTACATCCTTGCCAGTGGTCGAGCCATTAGGGTTAGGGTTTGAATCCTTGCAGCTTTCTTTCAATATTCTTACCGTTAATGGCAGGATGAACGTCGGGGTGAATTGGGATCGCTGACGAGGAGGCAACTCCTTTTTCCTTCGCCGCAGCACTGGAAGAAGTCTTGGGAGCCATTGATGGTCGAAGGAGAAGAAGAGACGACGACTAGGGTACGAAAGTTTGAAGAAGAAGAGAGTAAAGAACTTTTCTCTTCCAAAATTACTCTTATTTATAGGCTAGCCAGGGCGTGTGAACCGATAGACGCTTCGGGTTTAGTGCTGCATAGAAGATAAAGCCGACCCTTGGAATTCTATCCACTTTCATGCAAAAAAGGATGCTCAGAATCATCAAGGCAAATCTAAATATTTAATGCCGACTCTTGGGATCCTATCCAAAAGACGGCTTTAAATCAAAAATAAATCAAGAGCAATTAATTAGACGCCTACGTGGCACGAAGACCAGCCTATGCGGCCAGAGAAGCCTATGCGGCCAGAGAAGCTTATGCGGACATACCCATGCTTCTTATTCAAAGTATTTCAATTTTACAAATTGAAAACTTTGAAGGGGGTCATGTAGAAGCATGGAAAAGAATAATAAATTCTTATGTGGCCCAGAAGCTCCATGCGGCTCAGAACCGGGGGGGTCTCATGCGGCTCAAAAATCCCTCAGAGCCGCATGCGGCTCAGAAAGCTAAGGAGCCACGTGGCCTTATGAGTTGGCCATAATTACTCCGAACAGATGGCCATTAAATGCTCTGACACAAAGTGACAGCAATGATGGCTCTGACGTAAAGAAGAGACGCAACATGCTCATTAAAAGATGAGAAAATCTTTGTGATAGCTGGCACAGTTCACAAATTCTAAGAAAATCTATTATGCGGATCACCTGAGTGACCTTCAGGCGGCTCGGTTATGAGGCCACCCTCATGCGGCTCGGTTGTGAGGCCACCCTCATGCGGCTCGGTTGTGAGGCCACCCTCATGCGGCTTGGTTGTGAGGCCACCCTCATGCGGCTCAGATGTGAGGCCACCCTCATGCAGCTCGGTTGTGAGGCCACCCTCATGCGGCTCGGATGTCAGGCTACCCTTATGCGGCTCAGTCATGAGACTGCTCTCATACGGCTCAATCAGGGGTACAGTCCTTCATGCGGATCACAACCTAGTGGCAGTTGGGACACGTGGCAGAAGTTGACTAAGTCTTAACAAATAATATGTATTGCAACCAACAGATCACAGCAGTTCAGATTTATTTCAACCAACATAACAGCCCAGATTTATTGCAACAAACAGATAAAGATTAATCTTAACCAACCCCCAACTGTCCACTTCTCAAGGCGCAGTTACTAGGATGTGGCCACGTGGCTGTACACCCCATTCATCACAAATTCTTATAAATAGCAAGGTGTTATTCCCTTGTACAAACACACAGGGCAACAGAGAGATACAGAGAGCATTTCTTCGCCGGAGCCGAGGTTGCGTTTGATCGTCCAAGGAGTAAGACATAGTGGATAGCACTTTTTCGAGCCTCTACCGTCACCTCCCAGAATCCAAATTAAACAATTGTACTTAGATTGCTTTTTCTAGGTTTTGTTCCTAGGCTTTCTTTTGTACAAGCGAGTTTGTAATTGTGAATTAAAGTTCAGTCCTCCCATAAAACTGTTCTGTTCTTTGATAATCAATGGCAAACAGCGCCCACCACCCTCGGTTCTTTCCCCGCGCCAGCTCGTGCTTCCACGCCAAGGCGTCAGCCGCTCCGCTGCGTCCACCGTGCCAAGCAGCTCCCGACTCCACCGCGCCGACCTTGCCCTACCCCACGGTGAAACCCCTCTTCCGAGTCTGCCGTTCCTCCACCGAGCTCTCCGCCGCTCCACCTCCCGTTCCTCTCTCTCACCTCTCTTGTCTTTCCCTCTTCCCTCAACTCTCCTCCTTCCTCTTCCTCTTCCTTCGGGCCGACCCTCTTCAGCAGCTCCGTCGCGCCCCTCCTCCTTCCGCACACTCTCTGATCCCCTCCTTCCCTCTTCTCACCGCTTCTGATCCCTTCTATTTATTTATGTTTGTTTTGAGTTGAGTTGAGTGTTTCTCTCTCTTGAAGAGAGGAACAGCTGTAGTATTTAATTTAATACAAATATTTTTGTTACTTTCTACTACTTAATTTTTGTCTTTTAGTACTACCATAAATAGTAGTATTAGTACTCTAATTTACACTTATCATAAGCTTATTAGTATTATTATCAATAGAAATGCTATTGTATTTTGGAAAAATATTATTCCTATTCATATATATATATAGATTAAATTTTTGGGGAAAAATATATATATTCCTATTCATATTTAAAGAATAAAATTTTGGACTTCTTCAAGCATATAGTTAAAATATTTTGAACTTACAAACTATAGTTTTCTCCCTAGAACCATGTTTTACAACCTTAGAGTTTTTAAATTTATATAGCCTAAATCTATTTTTTCATATATTCAAGTATTTATCAAATAATCATT
The DNA here is from genome assembly GCA_029216955.1 of Iris pallida. Taxonomy (NCBI): domain Eukaryota; kingdom Viridiplantae; phylum Streptophyta; class Magnoliopsida; order Asparagales; family Iridaceae; genus Iris; species Iris pallida. Next base: position 640,393 of record JANAVB010004799.1, read on the forward strand.
TTACTAGTAAATATAGCTTACCTACCTAAAAATGTATTTCTCCTGGAACAACTCTTTCCCAAAGTATTTTCCTTAAAATTATTTCATTTGGTAAAAATGGTAAATTATTTTTGAGTATGTATTTTATATAAAAGTATTTGGGGGTAATATGATATTTTTACTATTATAAACATATTTATCATATTATATTGTTTATCCCTTGTCCTTTTATTACTCATTCTGCCCGTAGTTAATCCCACTGTTTCTATTCTGCTATCAATAATATACTTTGTCGTGTCCACCCTAACTAATTTGACCCCTCTGGACCCAATGGAACTGTCCGTACCATTATCTGAGGTCACCTTGCATAGTTGTTACACCGAAGTCGCAGTTCGTGCCACATTGATCATTGTAGTACACCAGGCATCCTACCAGGCAAGATACCTTGTCACCTTACTCTGTGATTACTTTACTTTATTTTTCAGTTATTTATTTTCAGTTTCATATATATTGTTCTATGTTTTGTATCACTGTGCGTCTGAGTCACACTTGGGTGCAAGCGACCATATCGGTCGTTCATTTGTCTTATATTATTTACTTGCATTGACTTAGCTTAGTGACCACCCATTAATGGTGAGGTATTGGTATATCTTATATGGCCTTGACATGTACTTTACCACGTATTATGAGTCACATATAGGACACGTACTCGCGTAGTCGGCCGGCCACAGATACGTATAAGGCGTACGACGGTTAGGAGTAACTGCCAATAGAATTGCATGCTAGTGGACTTGGCAGTTACTAGAGGTTCATATGAGTCATGGATGTGACTCCCATAGGTATTGGGAGGGAAGAACTGTTCCTTGATGTATGGGCCACATTTTGTATCAAAGCTCCGCTGGAGACGTAAGTTCATCTTATTGTACTAATTCTATCTGACGTTTATGGAACGTTATGGACGTTTTCTTACTGATTTTCTCTGACGTTCACCGAACGTTATGGACGAATTGTACTGATTCCCGGTGAGAGGGACAATGCCACTGCTATACAGCCCGAGTACCCATATGTGAAGGATTGCTCTTTATTGCATATTCACTATAGTACAGTTAGGTACCCTATTGCATGCATCTCTTATTTTCTAATATATATCACAGTTTATGTGGCATGGTATTTTTTTGTATCTTGTTATGTCCCTCTGAGGACCTGGTTATCTCTCCAGGTGTGTGCTCTTGTCTTTCGCAGGTGTTCTAGCCGTGGCCATGATTGTCACTATTTCTTCGAGGATGATTGTAATTTGATCGTCTTTACTTCGCTCGCCAAAATCATTCTTTTGTATATCATGTATTTCTTTTCATAGTTGGTAGTGGATTTGTCTCCGTCCAACTACATGTACCAATGACAATTCATAGTTGATCATATGATATCTTTTATTCTTATATTTTGTGGATGAGATTAGTTATTTATGGTTTACACATTTTATAGCTTATCTATTCATACGAGGCCCATGTACTTCGTATGTATACAGCTGGCATGTCTACGCTCATAGTCCTACGTATTTTGGGACTGGGGCGTTACATGTTTTTATGGTGGCCCATGCAGGTCAAGACAAATTGTTTGGTTACTTTACAGTACCAAACAAGCCTGCGAATAGGATTAGAAGTCTAGGATCTCATCCACATACTTGACCTCTTTCCTCGATTCCATATTCGAACTATCTTTCTACTCATCGATTGCATCTTGCTTGATTCCTTCTATAATTATTTTTGTCTCCTCTTCGTGCTTGCCATAGGTTAGGAAGGTGACCCCTACTAGTTAGACATGTTACTTTTGTCCCAAAACACCATTAGTTTATTTCTTTAAGTTGGGTAGAATGTCTTGTGACCTATCAATCCCTTTGTCCTTGTGACCTATATTCACAAGTTTACTTAGATTCTAGAATTTAGAGGACCCTAACCCATCTAGCCAACCAAGGGCTTGGACAAGAAGACTATAGGACGACCGTATAGAGACCAACACAGGATATGACTTAGAATCGTAAGGAGTTTAAACTAATTTTGCTTTCTTTCAATCTTAATCTCACGTGCCTATGTTTTTTTACTATCTAGACTAATTATGCTAATGTAGCCTAGTTTTTGCAAGCTAATTCTTTATCGAGCTTGATCAAGACATATGCTATTGAGCGGCCACTCACTAACATATTGTCTAATCAGAACCGGTGCATGATGGTCTGATCAACCAAGTGCAATTTGGTTCGCTTTTATCTATCGTTCTACGTGGATGGGGACATAGCTAAACTTGTCCTCTAAAGTTTCCATCTGCGACTACCTTGGCAACTCCTTTTGAATTATTCGGTCGCTATTGAACCATGTATTCGTATTCGATAATGCCTCCTTCGAACTCTATATTGCTTTCGCCTTCACCTATTTTAGAAGGACGAAGGCGTTGTACTAAAACTTCCTCTAGCCTTCCTATCGATTGTGACCATTATCACTCGATTGTTGCTATATCTTCATCCTAAACTGCTCGTTCTTTTCCTCGGCCCTATATTTACTATCACGACCTCCTAATCACTTAAATTAGGAGTGAATCTAATCGTTCTCCTAATCGTGCCATCAACATACTCTCAAGAAAGCATACCTTCTAAGTCCCTAAATTATTTTCTCTTGTTACCATATTATTCTTTATTGCCTGTTATCTTGTTTAAACCTTAACCCTTACTCATTTTCCTTCTTATGCTAACCCATGATTATTCTCACCATTATTGAAATTGCGATTTTCTAATGCATGTTTTGTTGAATGTTGTGAATGATTGTTCCTCACCAATACCCCCTTGTGCCTTCTCACCCCCTACAAATTCTTAATTTTGAGGACGAAATTCTTTTAAGTTGGGTAGGATATAAAACCCCTAAATTTCTACTATTTTTAAAAAAATAAATTTGGTACTGATTTTATTTTGTATTTGTAAATCACATAGTTGCATTGTACGTCGCACGAGAAATTTTGTTTTTCGTAATTGTTCGACGAGTACGAATATGTGCGAGCGTACATATTTTAGAAAAATATTTTTCTATTTTTTATAGTTTTAAAATAATATACATAATAATTATTTTTAGCTTTTGTAACAAAATTTCCAAGTTTATGATTTTATTTATGAAAAGCCTTTCATTTATACAGTTATACTAATAAATAATATTTTATAAAATGGTATACTAAAAAAGTATATTTATGTAAATATTATTTGTGCATACATATATATTTCGTAATTATTTATTATTTTATTTTAAATAATAATATAATTTTCAAAATTATTATTATTAGTATTTTTGGAAAATATATTTTAAAATTATTGTGGCAAATTAAATCTTTGATTAGATTTTTGGATTTAATTTAAATAGTTTAAATTTAAAGATAGACTTTTTAATTTGAGTTTAGATTATCTAGATTTAAATTGGAATTGAATTTGAATTTAGATTTGATTTTATTGATTTAAATTAAATTATCTAATTGGGTTTAAATTAATTTTAATCCTTATCCAACTGAGAATTCCCACCTCCTATATAAGGAGAGGTACTCATCCATATATTTCTACCATTCACAAATTCCTCTAAAATTATTTCTCCACAACGTGCGTACTTCGTGTCTGTGTCCAACACTTCTCCGTGTCAGCCGTGACGGCCTCGGGTCCGACCCCGGGTGACTCTCTTATTTCATTCTTTTACAATTACATTATTTTCTCTCGTGTCGACAACCCGACACAATACAAATCTCCAATTACCTAATCTCCAAATCCCTAGTTCCTAACCTATTTGTAGCATTTAGGTTCCTAGAATTTATTTTCTATTTTAGAGATTTATTTTATTTTATTTTAGTTGGAATCAATTATTAACTAGGATATTGATTTGGGATCGTAAGATTTTGCCTAAGTCTATAGGTTAGGTATAAGGAAATTAGGTCGTATATGGTCTCTGGGGCCCCTAGATAGCCCCTAGTATATTATTTACGTATTTTAGAATTTTTAGGATTTTATGAAGATTTTTAGATAATTTTATATGTGATTTTATTATTTTTCTAAGGTTCTATGATTTACTGTGAGAGCACCCGAATGTAGTTATGAGGCCAAAGAATTTATTTGGGCTCTAGAACCCTTAAATTATTTTCTAGATTTTTCTAGGAGTTTTTAGGAATTTTTTGGGATTTATTTGGAATTTTTAGGATTTTTCCTTATTTTTATTTAATTTTTTGTAATTATAAACCCTATTTTCTAAAATAAATACCCAGTCAGCCGCAAGTAGGGCCCACCTGTCAGCCGCTGAAACGGGAGGGGCGGACCCACGTGGCAGTGAGAGAGGGTGGGTGGAGCTCGGTCTCCGAGCCACAATGTTAATCCGAGCCAAGCTCGGAGCCGCAGCCAAGCCGCGTGGTATGTGGGCCGCAGGATCTGGGCGGGGACCACAGGATGGTGACACGTGTCACCTTAGCAGCCGACTTAGCCGCCTCAAGCCACCGACTTTTCCCTATATATATATATATATATATATATATATATATATATATATATATATATATATATATATATATATATATATATATATATATATATATTAGGTTTCCGAAAACCCTATTTTATTTCAGCAGCTTTTGTGGGAGAGTTCGGTAGAGTTCTTCGACTTCGCGGAGGGTTTGCCGTTGATCTAGACGTCCTTTTTGCACACCATTTTTTTGTTAGAAGCGTATTGAGGTTAGGTTTATGAATATATAATTTATTTTCTGGTATTTTGATATCGAATTTTTGAATAATTATTTGAGTGTCGGTTGTCCAAAAATCAACACGTCGTACGGTTTTTAAGATTTCGAGTGATCTCGAACTCCGTTTTGCGATCCGTTTGAAGTTTTGGAAAGCTGACACTGAGCTCTAGAACATATAATTTTTTAAAAATTCAGAATTTCATCTATTATTTTATTTTGTTCTTAGAAGTCAGATTTGGTCAACGGTTTATCGATTTGGTCATGGTTAGCCATAATGGCGATAACTTTTGACCAAATCGTGATTTTGCGGCAAGGTCAATTCCAGTGTACTCATGGCACTGAAATCTACCATATTGCACACTCAAACTTTGAATTTCATAATTTTTGACTTAGTTAGTCAACAGTATGTCTCGGTTTGCGTGCCACGAGTCCCGAATTTGGAACCGTGAATTTCTTTGGCCAAATATTTGCGTTTAGATTGTTATTTCAGAATTAAATAGGTTAAAATAGGATTTTAGATGATTTATTCTAGAATTAGAATAGTATTAATTGATTTAATCCATTAGCCACTTTCTAGGATTTTTAGAGTGGAAATCGTTGATCTAACTTGTGATTGTTTTTGTGTCGGGGTAGATCGGGCTACAACGTCTTGAGTTGTGACTTTATCATCTATCGGAGCAGGCAAGTATCATTATGACCTATATTTCCATTATTTTATACTGCATGTATCTTCGTGTCGTCTTTTCACTATTACTCCCTTATGGTTCGTGATTGTCGTTGTTCCTGATTACTATTGTGCACGAGAGTAAGAATCAGTTGGATATACATACATGTTCATGCCTTTCTCATTGTTTCCTATTGTTTATAGTTTATCGTATTGCTAATGTTTATTGTAGTGGATATGTATTGTGAGTGAGTCAGGCGGAGGAATACAACAAGTAAGCATGTGGTCAACGAATTGAATACAGACCCCCTATACATTGATTGCATAATATCAGTCATGCACCACACGTATGACTGACAGATATCCCAAGCCGTCTACATGCTGAAAGTTGGTATTCTAAAACACACAATACACGTGACTTAATTATTGTTACTCTATTGTCTATTGTTCTTCTTTCGTCAAGTCTACCTTCTTATTGTCATCATGTCTTAGTGGTATGTCAAGTCTACCTTCATGTTGTTATAATGTCTCAAAGGTACTTTTTTATCATACAATGTCATGCCTATACTTATCTTCAGTTAAATTCTTTTTAATCGTTCCTTCATGCTTGTATAAGATATTGTGTAATATAGTGTTATGGTGATTTTGTTCCAATCCTGACCGGATAACCATTTTTCAGTTGACAGATTCTTGATGACTATTCTCGATGACTATTCTCGATGACTTCTCTCTTGCTTTGGGTTCCTTCGGGTGGAGTTAGAGCTATATTGGAGGCCAACCGTAAATTCTAGCTAAGAGTAGTCACATGTAGCGGGTTTGTATCTGTATACAAATTTGAATGTATCATTGGAATTGTAATTAAAATAATTATTGTGAATGAGCAAAATAGAGATATTTGTTGTATTTGAGATTTATATTGAGCCCAGACAGCGTACTACCGCTGATGCTGCGGCGTAGGCTGGACTTGGCCACGTATTCGTATCTCGAAAAGCGGGAGCGGGTCGTGACACTATCCCTAATTCTCAAATCCCTAGCGCCTCTCCAGCCTACCCATGTCGACACCCGACCACCGCGTTCTGCCCTACCTCGACGTCACTAGCCCCTTGCTAAATGTCGCCACCAGAACAACCACCACAACTATCCAGCCACTGCTACACATCCAACTCCTCCGCGGCCGACCCGACCAAACACGACCGAACCCAGCCACAACCATCACCCATCATCACCACCTTTGCCACCACCTGCTGTACCATCACCAGAATCACCACAACCTCCTTCCTTCCCATAAAACCCAGCCCCGCCTGCCCTGGCCTTCTCCGGCCAGTGGCCAGTCATCATGCCCCATCCACCTGGTTGCAAACACCATCGCCACCACCACCTCATCACCATGGCCACAAACCACCGCCAGTACCCCCACCAAACCGGTCACTACCAATGCAGCACCACTACACGGCAAGCCGCTCTTCCCTGGGTCACCAGCAAACACACCACCCAACCAAACCACCTCCGGCCACCTTGGCCGAGCGCCACCGCCGACCAAAACCCTCGACGACCCCAAAATTAAAACCACCACCACCACCAAGACATACCTCGCCGGAGCACCATGGCTGCACCGCCGTGGGCTTCCGCTGTCCTGAGGTCCAGCCTCAGTCGCTGCCCCCTTCCTTTTTCGGTCCCACTTTTCGCGCCGGCGACCGCCGATCCGGTGCTTGGACTCACACCAGCGCCCACCACCCTTGGTTCTTTTCCCACGCCAGCTCACGCTTCCACGCCAAGGCGTCAGCTGCTCTGTCGCGTCCACCGCGCCGAGCAGCTCCCGACTCTACCGCGCCGACCTTGCCCCACCCCACGGCGAAACCCCTCTCCCGAGTCTGTCGTTCCTCCGCCGAGCTCTCCGCCGTTCCACCTCCCGTTCCTCTCTCTCACTTCTCTCGTCTTCCCCTCTTCCCTCAACTCTCCTCCTTCCTCTTCCTCTTCCGCCGGGCCGACCCTCTCTAGCAGCTCCGCCACGCCCCTCCTCCTTCCGCACTCTTCGACCCCCTCATTCCCTCTTCTCACTGCTTCTGATCCCTTCCCTTTATTTATGTTTGTTTTGAGTTGATTGTTTCTCTCTCTTGAAAAGAGGAACAGTTGTAGTATTTAATTTAATACAAATATTTTTATTACTTTCTACTACTTAATTTTTGTCTTTTAGTACTACCATAAATAGTAGTATTAGTATTCTAATTTACACTTATCATAAGCTTATTATTATTATTATTATCAATAGAAATGCTATTGTATTTTGGAAAAAATATTATCCCTATTCATATATATAGATTAAAATTTTGGGGAAAAATATATATATTCCTATTCATATTTAAAGAATAAAATTTTGGACTTCTTCAAGCATATAGTTAAAATATTTTGAACTTACAAACTATAGTTTTCTCCCTAGAACCATGTTTTACAACCTTAGAGTTTTTAAATATATATAGCCTAAATCTATTTTTCCATATCTTCAAGTATTTATCAAATAATCATTTTACTAGTAAATATAGCTTACCTACCTAAAAATGTATTTCTCCTAGAACAACTCTTTTCCAAAGTATTTTTCTTAAAATTATTTCAATTGGTAAAAATGGTAACTTATTTTCGAGTATGTATTTTATATAAAAGTATTTGGGGGTAATATGATATTTTTACTATTATAAACATATTTATCATATTATATTATTTATCCCTTGTCCTTTGATTACTCATTCTGCCTGTAGCTAATCCCACTGTTTCTATTCTGCTGTCAATACTATACTTCGTCGTGTCCACCCTAACTAATTTGACCCCTCTGGACCCAATGGAACTGTCCATGCCATTATCTGAGATCACCTTCCATAGTTGTTACACCAAAGTTGTAGTTCGTGCCACATTGATCATTGCAGTACACCAGGCTTCCCACCAGGCAAGATACCTTGTCACCTTATTCTGTGATTACTTTACTTTATTTTTCAGTTATTTATTTTTAGTTTCATATATATTGTTCTATGTTTTGTATCACTGTACGTCCGAGTCACACTTGGGTGCAAGCGACCATACCGGTCGTTCATTTGCCTTATATTATTTACTTGCATTGACTTAGTTTAGTGACCACCCATTGACGATGAGGTACTGGTATATCTTATACGGCCTTGACACATACTTTACCACGTATTGTGAGTCACATATAGGGCATATACTCGCATAGTCGGCCGGCCACCGATACGTATAAGGCGTACGACGGTTAGGAGTAACTGCCAATAGAATTGCATGCTAGTGGACTTGGCAGTTACTAGAGATTTATATGAGTCATGGATGTGACTCCAGTAGGCATTGGGAGGGAAGAACTGTTCCTTGATGTATGGGCCACATTTTGTACCGAAGCTCCGCTGGAGACGTAGGTTCATCTTATTGTACTGATTTCCTCTGACGTTCATGGAACATTATGGACGTTTTCTTACAAATTCCCTCTAACGTTCGCCGAACGTTATGGACGGATTGTACTGATTCCCGGTGAGAGGGATGATGCCACTGCTATACAGCCCGAGTACCCATATGTGAAGGATTATTCTTTATTGCATATTCACTATAGTAAAGTTAGGTACCCTATTGCATGCATCTCTTATTTTCTAATATATATCATAGTTTATGTGGCATGGTGTTTTCTTGTATCTTGTTACGTCCCTCTGAGGACCTGGTTATCTCTCCAGGTGTGTGCTCTTGTCGTTCGCAGGTGTTCTAGCCGTGGCCATGATCGTCACTATTTCTTCGAGGATGATTGCACTTTGATCGTCTTCGCTTCGCTTGCCAAAATCATTCTTTTGTATGTCATATATTTCTTTTCATAGTTGGTAGTGGATTTGTCTCCGCCCAATTAAATATACTAATGACAATTCATAGTTGATTATATGATATCTTTTGTTCTTATATTTTGTGGATGAGATTAGTTAGTTGTGGTTTACTGCATTTTACAGCTTATGTATTCATACGAGGCCCTTGTACTTCGTATGTATACAGCTGGCATGTCTACGCTCCTAGTCCTACGTATTTTGGGACTGGGGCATTACACCTTATAAACAGGACTACCAGGGTCCTGACAGTCCTACATTTAAGTAGGTCTGCCAAGGTGCTGACAGTCCTAATTGAAACTTGTTGGCCTATTGGTCATGGTCAAACCTGATTTTAATAATTGATCAAACTCTGTCTCGATATACGGAATAATTCAGATGTTTACTCAAGACGTTTTGGACATTCTACTCCGTTCAAGATCGAAGCTACGTTTGCCACTCGAGACTGTATAATTTTTATTTTTATTGAGTCTAGGAATATATTATACACCGAGTCGTACTGACAAATAGTCTATCCAAAAATCATTTTCAAAATTGACCTATGTTTTGAAAAATATCTCTTATTTACAAAAGCTTCTGAAGGATTTCAAAAAGCCCAAAAATATTTTTTATAAAATAAACCTGACCAACCCTGACAGAACTCGGCCAGAGTTCGGCCAAGGTGAACGTTATGTGAACGTTGGTTTTTTAACTTGGTCTCCCTTTAGTTACGGTTTGTTACATAGAATTCTGTCTGAATTTTGCCCGAATTTTGCCCGAGTTTTGTCTTTGGAAAAACTATAAATAGAGATGAATTCTGATCATTTCAAATCACTCATTCACTTTTATCTCTTCTCTTCTAAAGCTTACGTTTCTTACAAAGAGTTTTCTAAAAGCTTTCATGTTCAAATCCCAAGCCAGTTACAATTCTCTAGTCAATTTGTCGGTACGGTGCGGTCTAGAAGATTTCAGAGAAATTATAATCAGAGGCTAGATTGAAGAAAGACTCTTTAAAACTGAAGTTGTTCGAGTTTTTTGGATTAAAAGCTTGCGTCTGTAGAAGTTGCAAGGAATTCGTATGAAAACTTACAGGATTTTCCAATAGTGGATTCAACTGGAAGCTAGAGTTCTTCCGACTGGACTAGTCCTCACAAGAGGGAAACCAGTATAAATCTCTGTGTTTGCGTTTGCCCTCTGATCTCTTTTTTTTACAGTTATTACTTTGTGATTATTATTATTTCTGTGATCTAACTGCTAACAAAGTTTTTAATTAGCAATATTCCGCTGCCTACTCTATTCACCCCCCTCTAGAGTATTCTGCTTTACGACTTCGTTCCTACAATTGGTATCAAACAGGTAAAGCAAGGTAAAATTACAGTTATATTTAATTGTTATATAGATCACAGCATTACACATGGCAACTATGAAATTCATAAGTGAAGGCCAAGCCACAAGCAGACCTCCACTGTTTGACGGCACAAACTACTCTTATTGGAAAACACGGATGAATTTCTTCTTAAAATCTCTTGATTTTGACTTATGGTCTGTAGTTATTGATGGCTACAAAAAGCTTCCTCGTATTACTGTTGATGGAGTTTTAATTGATAAACCCCATGATAAATATACTGAGGATGAAAAGAAAAAGGCCAGTCTTGACACACGTGCTATTAACGCTTTATTTTGTGCTTTAGACAGAACTGAATTTAACAGGGTGTCGACTTGCACAACCTCAAATGAAGTGTGAAAACTTCTCAAAGTAACCTACGAAGGAACAACACAAGTCAAGGAGTCAAAGATCAGCAGACTTACTCAAGAGTACGAGGCGTTCAAAATGAAGCTAAATGAATCCGTCACTCAGATGTTTACGAGATTCCTGGATATTATAAATCTTTTGTCTTCATTAGACAAGGAATACAGTAACTATAAGAAGATTCGCAAACTTCTATGAGCTCTCAAAAAGAACTGGATTCCAAAGGCTACAACAATCATTAAAGGAAACTACCTCTTAACAATGTCTCTGAAAACACTCATGGGTAAGCTACTCACTCACGAGTTGGAACTTCAAGACTTTGAAGATGCTACACCAAAGGAGAAGTCAGAGAAGTCGATCGCTTTGAAGGCTCAACATAGAAGAACTGTCGAAGATGATTCGGACGACAACGACTCTGACTTTGAAGATCAAGCTCTTCTGGTAAGAAAATTTAAGAAGTTCATAAGATTCAACAGAAGAACAAAAGACAACAACAACAACAACAACAACAACGAGAAAGATCCCATTTGCTATGGATGTAAGAAGAAAGGAAATATGAAGAAAGATTGTCCAACATCATCATCATCAACAAAAAAAAGCAGCAAATATGACAAATGCTACCTGAAGAGATCTACATCAAGGAAGTACGCCAATACAAGCATATGGCATGAAAGCGAAGCCAGCGATTCAGAAGACGAACAATCGGATGACGCTGTAAATGTATGCTTGATGGCTTGCGATCAGGTAATCACTAATCCTATGTTTGATCCTTATAATGATTTCACCTTTGAGCAATTAGGAGAGGCTTTCAGTGACCTGTTAAATGACTACAGGAAACTGCGTAGTAAATATGAAACCTCTAAGAAGGTACTCAAAGAGTACAAAGGTAAGATAGGAAGACTTACCGACCAACTAGCTGAGGTTAGAAATAATAATTCTTCTATTGAGTCTGGTGAGCTTTCTTCTATTAAGCTGTTGTTACACGAGACTACCAAGTTATCCGAAGAAAAAGACCAAACTATCATCCAGCTAAAGGAAGACCTATCTAAGGAGAGAAAGAATCTCCAGTGTGCACAAGTCAGAATGGAAACACTTACATCTGACTATACTAGATTATATGACACCTCCAAAAAGTTGGAAATTAGTTTAGAAAATGGCCTGAAGTTGTTGCTTCCTATTCTAACACGTGTCAATTACCGAATCATCGAAACACACCCAAACCAAACACTGTCAGACCAAACCATACCAAACCTATGCTCAAGAAGACTAATAGGCATGCATTTTTCTATACTAGAAAATCAAAACCTACCAATCATGCACCCCACACAACTTTCAACACTCAACATACAAAATATTATTATTGTGGCCTTATTGGTCATATATCCTCTGCATGTAGAATCAAAAAGTTAGTAGATTTAAATATTTATGCATGGATACCAAAAACTAATATATTAGGACCCTACAAGAAATGGATACCAAGAGTTTCATCTGCAAACTGTTTTGTAGGTGGAACACTCTTCACATACTAGAAGCAAATGGATCCTCGACAGCGGTTGCTCATGGCACATGACCAGTGATGCATCATTATTCGTAACACTGTCGAAGAAGAATAAAGAAGGATACGTCTCCTTCGGTAATAATTTAAGAGGGTACATAATCGGTATTAGTGACATTGGTAAGGCTCTCTATCCTGTGATTAAAGATGTCTGTCTAGTTACCGAGTTAAAACATAATCTGCTCAGCATAAGCCATTTAGCTAATCACGATTATGGCATTAACTTTATCAAAGACAAATGTACTATAGTTGATAGCTCAACTGGTAGTACTATCTTTGAAGGTATCAGGGAAGACAACATATATATTTTCTATCTGTTAGAAGATGCTAACAAAGCAGGTAGATGCTTGATGGCCAAGAGCATTGAGAGTCAACTATGACATATGAGACTCGGTCATGCAAACATGGACACAATTTCAAAACTATCCACAAATAAGTCGGTACGCGGCTTACCGGACATATCTTTCAAGAAGAATACGGTATGTAGTGAATGTGAAAAGAACAAAGCTACCCGATCTGTCTTTAAATCCAAGAACGCTGTAAGTACCACTAGACCTCTACAATTGTTGCATATGGACTTATTTGGACCCAGTAGAATTGCTAGTCTAGATGGTAAGTTATATGTATTTGTCATTGTAGATGATTTCTCTAGATACACATGGGTATATTTTCTTGCACGCAAGAACGATGCTTTGTCAGAATTCGTCACCTTTTACAAGAAAGTACAGAATGAAAAAGATTTCATGATTAATCGCATTCGTAGTGATCATGGCGACGAATTTGAGAATGCAGAGTTCAAGCAATTATGTGACACATACGGTTATTTGCATGAGTTTTCCTGCCCTAGGACTCCACAACAAAATAGAGTTGTGGAATGTAAGAACAGGACTCTATCTGAAATGGTTAGAGTAATGTTGAACCAGTTTAGCCTACCTAGATACTTTTGGGCTGAAGCTGTCAATACAGCGTGCTATATTCTCAATAGGGTTCTAATTCGACCTATATCGAAGAAGACTCCCTATGAGTTATGGTTTGATAGAACACCCACTGTTTCTTATTTCAAGATATTTGGTTGTAAATGCTTTATTCTTAATACTAAAGACAACCTGAGTAAATTTGATGAAAAGTCCGATGAAGGTATCTTTTTAGGTTATGCGACAAAGAGCAAAGGGTACAGAGTCTTCAACAAGAGAACCATGATCATCGAAGAATCAATTAATGTCAAGTTTGATGAACTAAATCAACATTTAGACGATAACGATAACGAAAACGTAAGTACACCAAGTACAACTACTGCAAAACCTTCACACAAAGATACAGAACCTTCACACCAAGCACCAGCTGAGTCTTCAAGCAAAGAAGCCGGAACAACAATCCTGAGGATATGCCAAAAGAGATGAGATTCTTGGCAGATTATCCAAAGGACTTGGTAATTGGTGAGATTACCAAGGGTGTAAGTACTCGTTTCTCTAATAAAGATATAGCTTCTTGTGTTGCTTTTGTTTCACAGGTTGAACCCAAAAACATTGAAGAAGCATGTAGTGATAATTTTTGGTTAGATGCTATGCAAGAAGAATTAAACCAATTCGAACGAAATCAAGTTTGGAAACTTGTTCCCAAGCCCATTGATCATCCGATCATTGGCACCCGTTGGGTATTCCAAAACAAACTGAATGAGAATGGTTTAGTGACTCGTAATAAGGTTCGACTTGTAGCTCAAGGATACAATCAAGAAGAAGGTATCGACTACGATGAGACTTATACCCCAGTTACGAGATTAGAATCCATTCGCATGTTATGTGCATTTACATATTTTTATAATTTCAAGTTATTTCAAATGGATGTTAAAAGTGTATTTTTGAATGATTTTATAAAAGAAGAAGTTTATGTAGCTCAACCTCCAGGTTTTACTGATTTTAAAATTCCTGATTATGTTTTCAAGTTGAAGAAAGCCTTATACGGTTTGAAACAAGCCCCTCGTGCTTGGTACGATCGTCTAAGCTCTTTTCTACTTGACAACGGTTTTTTAAAGGGAAAGGTTGACACTACACTGTTTATAAAATCTTTGAATAACAATCTTCTTTTGATTCAAATCTATGTAGATGATATTATTTTTGGATCCACTGATGAATCTCTTTGTCAAAAATTTTTAAAGTGTATGCAGAATGAGTTTGAGATGAGCATGATGGGAAAGATGAAATTCTTTTTGGACTGCAAATCAAACAAACCAACAATGGGACGTTCATAAATTAAGCAAAGTACACAAACGATCTATTATGAAAGTTCGACCTGGAAGCAGTCAAACCACTTAGAACTCCAATGGTGACTTCAACCAAGCTTGATATTGATGAACAAGGCAAACCCGTCGACATACGTAAGTATCGAGGTATGATCGGTAGCTTACTATACTTAACTGCTAGTCGACCAGACATTATGTTTAGTGTTTGCTTGTGTGCACATTTTCAAGCCAATCCTAAGGAATCACATCTGTGCGCAGTTAAGCGTATCTTCCGATACCTTAAAGGCACTTCTTCTGTCGGCTTATGGTATCCTAAAACTACGTCATTTGACCTAACTGGTTATTCTGATGCTGATTTTGCCGGATGCAAAGTAGATAGAAAAAGTACCAACGACACATGTCATTTCCTAGGAAAAGCCCTAGTCTTTTGGTTTAGCAAAAAGTAAAATTCTGTCGCATTATCAACAATCGAGGCTGAGTATATCGTCGCAGGACGTTGTTGTGCACAAATTTTGTGGATAAAGCAAACTTTAGAAGACTTTGGATTGCATTTCACACACATACCCATTTTCTGTGATAACACTAGTTCTATTAATTTGACTAAGAATCCAGTATGTCACTCTCGTACTAAGCATATCGAGATTCGACATCATTTTCTTAGAGATCATCAACAAAATAGAGATATAGACCTTGTATGTATAGACACACAGAATCAATTGGCTGACATATTCACAAAACCTCTAGCGGAAGATCGTTTCAATTATTTACATCGAGAATTAGGAATTTTAGATGTCAATAATATTAATTAATTTTATTTTATTAATTAATTTATTCAATACTCAATAACTATTTTCGAGACAAGCCTACAAACAGTATATCTGTCACCACGACTACGGTCGAAGCAAAACGGTACTTAATTGTTCCCCGGTGAACTCCCGTTAGCTGGGACAGTACTCCTACAGCTAATCTGAAACAGATGCTGAGTAAAGAGAATTAATTTATAAAATAATATTAATTATATTATTTGAAGTTTAAAATTACTAAACTTTGAATTAAATATTTGAAATGAGTTGATGAAAAGGATATGGTCCACAAATGTTTTTATAAAAAAATTAGGAGAACCCTAGGCGAATTCGGCCCGAGTTCGGTCTAAATTCGGCCAGAGTTCTGTTGGTGTTATATGTGTTTAAGTCAGAACCGAGGCCTTCTCCTCTTCATCACTTCCAAACCAATTCATCACAGCAGCAGCAGCAGCAGCCAAAGAACCCCAAAACCTTAGCTTTTCTCCACTCCATATCTTCCAATCTACGTGGAGATTTTCATCCAAAATTTGGATTCGTACGGAGAATCGCGTCTTCTACAACATACTTGATTCTCGAAAGGTATAACTCCTTCTCTCCTCCACTTTCAAATTTTAGGGTTTTTTAGTTTTGGGAAAGAATGCCTAAGGGATTCAATCCTTTCAAGAGGAAGAAGACCAATGTCAGCGAAGAGGCATCATCTTCTGATCCGAACAGGGATTCCTCTTTTCCCTGGTCCAATTGGGTGACAGTGTGTCGGATGAGTTTTACTTCAAAACTCATGACCAAGCATTGCTTTGGTATGTCGACTTTGCTATGCGTATTATATGCACCAGCGCTCCGATAAAATGGACTGTATTTTCTGATCACCGTCCCTTCTTTGAGGCATTAGGGTTACACCATCTTGCTACCCTATAATTCCCTATAGCTACTAATGCCCTTAGACTGTTCTATTGTAACTTCGTATTGGACACTTTTACTGCAAGAACTCGTTTTGGCGGGATCGATATCGAGTTCGATGATGTGTTGCTAGCAGAAATCCTTGGTATTCCAAACGAAGGTACCCCGCTCGATGACATCACCGACTTCAATTTTCCCGAGGGCACGACTCTTGTCAGTTTCAAGAATAAGTTTTGTGCGCCCGCACGTTCTCGTCCTGGAAAGTTTAAGGCCAATAACTTAAACTTGTTTAACTACGAGTTACATCGCATCATCTATTCCACTATTCTTCCAAAATCTACTTCAAAAGATGATGTCACTGCACTTGAACTTTCTCTCTCTATCACATTCTTAAGGGGATTCCTTTTTCTGCCCCTAAGACTATCATCCAGATGATGGGTAGATATCGCAGAAGAGACTGCAACATCTCTTATGCGATGCTTATCCCACGCATCTTTCAGCGTTTTGACATAGACTTATCCACTTGCGCTCTGGACCCCGAGCCCAAGTTTTTCAAGCTTTCTCCTCGTAGTATTGCCACTGCTCCTCCACCTCCTGCACCTGCTCCTACTGCACCTGTTCCTCCTCAGACTTACCCTATGACTTTTGAGGGTATTCATCAGCACCTCTCGGATCTGCAGACTTTCTTTGTTAACACTTCCAGGGAACATGAGTTCCGTGACGTGACTCGTTTCCAGGCTATTGCCAACTCTTTTGTCGATCTCAGATTTGCTCAGACGGATCATTCTGCTAGCTCTCTTCGTAGAGACCCTTCTGTATCTGGTTACCGCATTGACGATAAGGCGGTCCACTCTCTGTTCCAGCTAGGGAAAGCTTACGATTGGTATGGTACTTCTGGTGCTACTCCATACACCGCTGGAGCTGGCACTTCTGGTGCTGGTCCATCCGGACATGGTGGACATGCTGGCACTGCAGATGATGATGATGACGATGAGGATGATATTTGATTTGTCATACTTTTGAGACTAATGATTTTGTCTTTTTTTACTTGGAAATGCTCCGACATTCAAAGCTAGTATCTGTACTCTTATTTGGTCATGATTTGTGACTTTCTTTGACGCTTGGACATGTTATATGCTTCAGTTCAGCATTTTATTCAGTTTAGCATATTTCTCATAGCATTATCTTTTATTTATGCTTCCATTTATACTGCCTGTAAAATGTTCTCTACTTATCACATTTCTTTCCTGTCTGTGACATTTATACCATGCCTATGATAATTTTTTTATATATCCATATTTTTGTGTTTCTTCACTGATTGTTACTTATGCATATATTACGGGAGAGCTTTCTCTTTTGCAATTATTTTGCTAAGTGATAACGGGGGAGAAATAAGGTCTAACATCTTCATGAACAATCTACAGGAACATTTTTTTATATATCGGTACAATTTTGATTTGATAAAGACCAAAGATGTTAAATCGGTCAAGGTTTGTCAATTATCAAAATAGGGAAGATTGTTGGCCCATTGGTCATGGTCAAACCTAATTTTAATAATTGATCAAACTCTGTCTCGATATACGGAACAATTCAGATGTTTACTCAAGACGTTTTGGACACTCTACTCAGTTCAAGACCGAAGCTATGTTTGCCACTCGAGACTGTATTTCCTTATGCAATATAATTTTTATTTTTATTGAGTCTAGGAATACAATGTACACCGAGTCGTACTGGCAAATAGGCTATCCAAAAATCATTTTTAAAATTGACCTATGTTTTGAAAAACATCTCTTATTTACAAAAGCTTCTGAAGGATTTCAAAAAGCGAAAAAATATTTTTCATAAAATAAACCTGACCAACCCTGATAGAACTCGGCCAGAGTTCGGCCAAGGTGAACGTTATGTGAACGTTGATTTTGAACTTGGCCTTCCTTTAGTTGTGGTTTATTACATAGAATTCTGTCCGAATTCTGCCAGAGTTCTATTTTTGGAAAAACTATAAATAGAGAGAAATTCTGATCATTTCAAATCACTCATTCACTTTTATCTCTTCTCTTCTAAAGCTTATGTTTCTTCCAAAGAGTTTTCTAAAAGCTTCCATTTTTAAATTCCAGGCCAGTTACAATTCTCTAGTCAATTTGCCGGTACGGTGCGGTCTAGAAGATTTTAGAAAAATTAGAATCAGAGGCTTGATTAATGAAAGACATTTCAAAACTGAAGTTGGTCGAGTTCTTCGTATCAAAGCTCGCGTCTGAAGAAGTTGCAAGGACTTCGTATAAAAACTTGCAGAATTTTCCAATAGTGGATTCAACTGGAAGTTAGAGTTCTTTCGACTGGACTAGTCCTCACAAGAGGGAAACCAGTATAAATCTCTATGTTTGCGTTTGTCCTCTGATCTCTTTTCTTTACAATTATTACTTTGTGATTGTTATTAATTCTGTGATCTAACTTCTAACATAGTTTTTAATTAGCAATATTCTCCAGCCTACTATATTCATCCCCCCTCTAGAGTATTCTTCTTTATGACTTCGTTCCTACAAAACTTGTTGTGACAGAGTTTCAATTTGAAACTCTCATTACAGAGAGTTTCAATTAGGACTGCCACACCCCTTGCAGTCCTAATTGGAACTTGCTGTGACAGAGAGTTTTAATCTGAAAATCTCATCACAGAGAGTTTCAATTAGTACTGCCATACCCCTGCC
Source organism: Iris pallida (assembly GCA_029216955.1). Taxonomy (NCBI): domain Eukaryota; kingdom Viridiplantae; phylum Streptophyta; class Magnoliopsida; order Asparagales; family Iridaceae; genus Iris; species Iris pallida. Next base: position 659,567 of record JANAVB010004799.1, read on the forward strand.
AGTCATACACTTAAGTAGGACTGCCAGGGTGCTGGAAGTCCTAATTGAAACTTTCTGTGACAGAGAGTTTCAATTTGAAACTTTTATCACAGAGAGTGTAGTGCCCCGTCCCTACATCGTGCCCCATTTCCCGTCCATGGGGTGCACGAGAAAGGAACATTGTCGCTATCGATTCGGTCGGGATCGATCGAATCAGTCAAACGGGAACGGTTGAATTAAGATCCATTCCCCGTTATGAGTGGCTTCTTCGGAACCAAGTCCCATATTCAGCGGGTTGCGCCTCGAGGATAGACTCTGTGGCTGAGTCGGGAGAGACCTCCCATTGCTCTGCTTTTTATGTCGCAATTGCTTTTTTTGCTTTAGTTTTTTGAATGCGTTTTCGTGAATGTTTTCGATGGTTTTCATGGCTTGCGTTTCGAATTTTGCATTCGTATCGAATTTTCTTGAATAATACAGTGTTCTAATCAGTTACTTGTGCGATTTTAGGTGATCGCGTAGGCAACGTCTAGCACGGCCAACCAGTTTCTTGCCTCAAGTAAATACTAAGGTGAGTGGCTGACCCTTCTTCCCTCGACCCTCTTCTCTAATACATTATCGATACTAGACATGTGTTATGCTCGATGAAATGTAACGACATGAATGATATTCCAATGAACGGTCACACGACGTCTCACATATACAAACTATACAAATGCTTGTCATATAACCTTATCGTGCTTGCAATTACCGTATTATATAGAACCGTGCTAAGAAAAGACGAATCGATTAAATGAATGTCGCAACAATACCATAAAGATGTGCCTAGAAATAATAATTAACTTAGCAAGGTCATGGACAACTTGTCGACAAGGGCGATTGTTTCTTCGGACGGTATCTCGAGGCCATGGGACCGTTCCGACCTAGGAAGAAACACGGATAGCTATGCCGGATGCATGCTACGGTAGGCAGTGGCTTTCAAGGGGGCTAGCTACCTGCGCTGAAGGACCTCTGTCTACCAAACTATATGTCCAGGATGGCTTGTCGTGCCAGTGACCTTCACGAATGCACTCTATTATGTTTTTTTATTATCAACATGACAGGAAGAACATGGTAAGTTTACGCTACAATGATGCGCTCTGCCGGGGGTAGGATCTATCGTCGTTATACTGTTGTGCCATCAAGTATGGGTTTGAATTGATTATGATGGCTAGAAACTTCATTAAACATTTGCATGCACGTTCACTTAACTTCTTCAACAAATGAGAGCACGGGATTTAAATTGCCATGCACCGTATAAAGTGTAATGTACTGACACTCGCTCTCAACAGGTACCCATAACCAAGATAGCGTGCCAAGGGACTGAGGGCGATGCTCACTTCTTTTGAAGCCTTGCTAACGTGAAGGCTAACTCTGCAACATTTTGAAGACTCCAATTCAACTACATCATGCAGCGCAAACTCTCACCGATCCCAGGTCTTAGAGAGTCATTTTGATATTTTGTAAAAGGGATGTAAATGTATGGAATGACTATCTCATCGATGTCGGTTGTAAGCCCGAGAGGCCTCTTTTGTAATCGAGTCTGTAATCTAACTTATTATCAATGAAAATACAAGTTTTCTTCTCTATATAAATGTGTTCAATTTCTCTGCGTACTCTTGTAAATGCTGTTGTTTCGGATAACCTTATGAACTGCCTTGTGCAAGCGCAACTTAGGCTTGCACGACATCACGCCCGGGGGACGAATATTGATTCTACCGAATCGGGGCATGACATAATGGTATCAGAGCACGGCTTTACATCCTTTGACCTTCCGTTCTAAGAGTCGAACTCTTGATTCCGCATATATGAGATATGTTGTTCCATACGAGTGAGTCCGTAATAAGTTTGGTGACTAATATATTTTGCCTTTAAAAATTCGAGAAGGCACGACGGTGAACATGGCGGCGAACGAAGAAAGCGCTTCGAGCGGCTTGAGTAGCTCGAGGCCCGGACCCTTTAACGATGCCATGGAACGGATGTTGCGTATACTGGAAGCACAACAACGACAAGCTGAGGAGAATCAACGCCAGAATGAGCAATATCGACGGTAGACGGAGGCACGCCAGACTCAGTTTGAAGCTCGATTCGATGCACAATTCAAGTTGCAGCAGAAGCAGCTCGATACTCTTCAGCAGATAGTTCAGACAGTTATGGCCAACAATAACTCAACGACAACCCATGCCATAACCGAGCCTGTGGCCAGACAAAGTGAAGTCGAACCAGAGGTACCCGAGCCTCTACCTGCAGCACCGAGAAGTTCCAACTTTGAGGTGTCAAAATTCAGCAAAAGTTTCCGCACTTCCTTTTGTGGTACTGAAGACCCTTCTTTGGCGATCGATTGGTTGGAGGAGTTGGAAGACCGGTTCGAGCTCCTGGGCGTCGATGAGTCCAAGAAAGTCGCATGCGCTCAACTTCTAGTCTGATTGAATGCGCACGACTGGTGGGCCGTACAAAAGCGGACGATCAGACGCGACAACGAGACAACGACAATCTCTTGGGCCACCTTCCGAGAGGCGTTCGAGATCTAGTACCTCCCTGCAGCCGTTCGACCAGAGAAGGTAAATGAATTTATGCAGCTAAGACAAGGGAATATGACGGTACGGCAGTATGCAGCAGAGTTCAACAAGTTAGCCAAATTTGCTAGAGAATTCCTGCCCTCCACGGAGAGTCGTGCTCGACGGTTCGAAGTGGGTCTACGACCATCTATTTACGCCCACGTGTCTATTTCGTAATACAAAACGATGGAGGAGTCTCTCAACCACGCCCTCTGTCTTGAATGCCAATACCCTCCAGGTGCTGCCGGCGTTGTGCATACATACAATCACAAACGCCCTAGCCACGCGGAAGGAAACAATGTGACCAAGCGTCGGGCGGACATCAGGTGCAGAACCAGGGACCTCACTGTACCAAATGCAACCGGAACGGACATCTAGCCGTCGACTGTGAAGTTCATAATGGCGGGTGTTTCATCTGCAGAAAATGGGGTTACTATCATGGAGATTGCCCGAACAGTAGAAGAAACTTAAACACGCCTCAGCATCAACAGCACCGTCTGCGGAATCAAGTTCCGGCGCCTCGAGCACCTCAACCTGTACCACAAAATATCCTAGATCGTCGCCCCAACGCCCAAGGGCGTGTCTACGCTATGACTCGAGATGAGGCATTCGCCTCTGATACGGTCGTAATAGGTACTTTGCTTTTCAATAATAAGCATGCTCGTGTACTATTCGATTCAGGTGCCACACACAGTTTTATATCGACGGACTTTATCGTCAAACATAAATTTTCGTTGACACCACTTGGTATCGATCTTAGTGTTAACATACCGTTAGGCGTGCCACTACTTGCCAACTTGGCCTATGGAGACGAAATCATCTGTATAGGTAGTCAAAAAAGTCAGTCTTGATACTATAGTTTTAGACATTAAGGACTATGATATCATTCTGGGAATGGATTGGCTTGGGCCGTACAATATAACCATCGACTGCGCCGGAAAGACGGTCACCTTTCGTATTCCAGGAGTGCCTGAATTCTGCTTTTCGTGTGGTGAGGCGTCGTCGACCTGCATGCTGATATCGATAATTTCTGCTCGGAGGATGCTGCATTCTGGATACGAAGGCTATTTGGCAACCGTTCGAGACATGCAACAGGATGGTACAAATGCGGATCAGACCGACGTTGTGGCAAAATTCTCCGATGTGTTTCCGGATGAACTACCCGGCATGCCCTCCGACCGAGAAATCGAGTTCAGTATCGATATATTCCCCGATACTCGACCAATTTCTAAGGTCCCGTACAGAATGGTCCCCACCGAGCTGAAGGAGCTCAAGGTCCAGTTACAAGAGTTGCTCGACAAAGGGTTTATTCGGCCTAGTGTTTCACCGTGGGGAGCGCCTGTATTGTTCGTGAAGAAAAAGGATGGGTCCATACGTCTGTGCGTCGATTACCGAGAGCCGAACAAGGCCACCATTCGGAACAAGTATCTATTTCCCCACATAGACGACTTATTCGATCAGTTACAAGGTGCCTCGGTATTTTCGAAGATTGATCTCCGCTCGGGCTATCATCAACTCAAGATCAAGTCAGACGACGTACAAAAGTCAGCCTTTCGCATTCGGTATGGCCACTATGAGTTCCTGGTGATGCCATTCAGCCTGACAAACGCCCCTGCCGCCTTCATGGATCTGATGAATCGGGTATTTTGACCCTTTCTTGATAAATTCGTGGTAGTCTTTATTGATGATATTCTCGTCTACTCGAAGGGTAGGGCGCAGCATGCAGAACATCTGCGGACCGTGCTCCAGATACTTCGAGAGAATCAGTTGTATGCAAAGCAGAGTAAGTACAAATTTTGGCTGAGCAGCGTATCCTTTCTTGGTCACATCATTTTGTCCGAAGGCATTGCAGTCCATCCAAAGAAAGTTGAAGCTGTTGCTGATTGGAAGCGGCCTGCGTCTGCTAGTGAGATTCGAAGCTTTCTTGGTTTGGCGGGATATTATCGACGCTTCGTGAAAAACTTTACGAAGATTGCATCGCCATTGACTCGCCTCACTCAAAAGGGAGTCGTGTATGAGTGGTCGGATGACTGTGAAGCTTCCTCCAGGAGCTAAAATAGCGACTAATTTTGGCCCCTATACTCGCACTTTCGGATAGGCTAGAGGGTTTTCAGATATTCAGCGATACTTCATGCCAGGGCTTGGGATGTGTGATCATACAGCAAGACTAGGTAATTTCCTTTGCCTCTAGATAGTTGAAGCCGCATGAGAAGAACTGTCCTACGCATGACTTGGAGTTAACGGCGATTGTGTTCGCAATAAAATTGTGGCATCACTATCTGTATGGCATGGCGTGCACGATCTATACCGACCACAAGAGCCTCAAGTATCTCTTCACCCAGAAGGAGTTGAACTTACGACAGAGGCGTTGGCTCGAACTGACCAAGGACTATGACTTGACGATCGACTACACTCCGGACAAGAAAAATGTTGTGACGGACGCTCTGAGTCGAAAATATCTTGCCTCGCTATCCATCAACCGCAGACTACTATAGGATCTAAAAGAAATGGGTATCGACCTCCGTGTTCGATTCAGGGATGTACGGTTGGTGCAACTACAGTTAGAGCCGAGTTTGCTGGAAAAGATCAAGACAGCTCAGAAGGATGATCCATACCTGAAAAAAATGCACGAGCAAATTTCAACAGGTAGTACGACCGACTTTGCTCAAGATAAGACCGGCGTGCTGAGATTAAATGGCCGACTATGTGTTCCGGATGATTCAGAACTACGAAAGGAGATATTGTCGGAGGCACATTATACGAAATATACCTTGCATCCAGGCAGTACCAAGATGTATAAGGACCTCCGTACGACCTTCTGGTGGTACGGGATAAAGAGAGATGTGGCACTCTTCATGTCATAATGCATGGCCTGTCAGCAGGTAAAAGCTGAGCACCAGAGACCGGGCGGAGAGATGCAGAATCTGGCAATTCCGGAATAGAAATGGCAGTATGTGTGCATGGATTTTATTATTGGTCTGACGAAGATGCCATGGAGAAATGATGCCATCTGGGTCATTGTCGATCGACTAACCAAGTCAGCGCACTTCATTGCCATCAAAGTTACTTGGAGCGTTGATCGCCTGGCACAGATTTATCTTGATGAGATAGTACGGCTGCACGGAGTTCCAATATCCATCGTCTCTGATCGGGATTCACGGTTCATGTCATGATTCTGGAGTAGCCTTCAGTCGATGCTGGGTACCAAGTTGCAGTTCAGCTCAGCTTACCATCCTCAGACCGACGGCCAAACAGAGTGCGTCAATTAGATTCTCGAAGACATGCTACGACTCTGCACAATTGACTTCAAATCAAGCTGGGATGTTCATCTACCTCTGACTGAATTTGCATACAACAATAGCTATCAATCTAGCATTCAAATGGCACCGTATGAAGCCTTGTACGGACGAAAGTGTCGGTCACCCATTTGCTGGGATGAAGTCGGAGAGCGGCAGATTCTCGGTCCGGAACTGGTGGAACAGACTGTACAAAAAGTTTGGCTCATTCGAGAAAGATTAAAGATCGTACGGAGTCTTCAAAAGTGCTACACGGACGTTCATCGTCGACTCCTCGAGTTTCAAGAAGGCGATCACGTATTTCTCAAAGTGTCACCCATGCGAAGAGTTACTCGGTTCGGCGCAAAGGAAACGTTGAGTCCGAGATTCGTTGGGCCATTCGAAATACTCGAGCGGGTCGCCCCAGTGGCCTATAAAATTGCCCTACCGTCGGCGCTTGAAGGTGTACACAATGTCTTGTACGTCTCTCAGTTGCGAAAGTACGTGCACAACCCTAGCCATGTCGTGGATTTTGGCTAGTTGGAGCTGAAGTCCGACTTATCCTACGTTGAAGAGCCAGTTCAAATCTTAGAACGCAGGGATAAGCTGCTACGAAATCGAGCAATCCCTCTTGTTCGCGTACTCTGGAGGAACCATGCGGCTGAAGAGTCGACATGGGAACTCGAGTCAGAGATGAAGAAAATGTTTTCTTCATTATTTTCATAGAGTTAGGTTCTATTCTTAAGTTTTGAGGATAAAACTTTTTCTTAGTTGGTTATGGTGTAGTGCCCCATCCCTACATCGTGCCCTGTTTCCCGTCCACGGGGTGCGCAAAAAAGGAACACTGTCGCTATCGATTCGGTCGGGATCGATAGGTCGGGATCGATCAAATCGGTCGAACGAGAACGGTTGAATTAAGATCCATTTCCTGTTATGGAGTGGCTTCTTCAGAACCAAGTCCCATATTCAGCGGGTTGCGCCTCGAGGATAGACTCTGCGACTGAGTCGGGAGAGACCTCCCGTTGCTCTGCTTTTTATGCCGCAATAGCTTCTTTGGCTTTGGTTTTCTGAATGCATTTTCGTGAATATTTTTGATGGTTTTCATGGCTTGCATTTCGAACTTCGCATTCGTATCGAATTTTCTTGAATAACACAGTGTTCTAATCAGTTGTTTGTGCGATTTCAGGTGACCGCGTAGGTAACGTCTAGCACGACCAACCAGTTTCCCGTCTCAAGTAAATACTAAGGTGAGTGGCTGACCCTTCTTCCCTTGACCCTCTTCTCTAATACATTATCAATACTAGACATGTGTTATGCTCGATGTAATGCAACGACATGAATGATATTCCAATGAACGGTCACACGACGTCTCACGTACACGAACTATACAAATGCTTGTCATATAACCTTATCGTGCTTGCAATTACCGTATTATATAGAACCGTGCTAAGAAAAGACGAATCGATTAAATGAATGTCGCAACAATACCATAAAGATGTGCCTGGAAATAACAATTAACTTAGCACGGTCATGGACAACTTGTCGACAAGGGCGATTGTTTCTTCGGACGGTATCTCGAGGCCACGAGACCGTTCCGGCCTAGGAAGAAACACGAATAGCTATGCCGGATACATGCCACGGTAGGCAGTGACTTTCAACGGGGTACGCTACCTGCGCTGAAGGATCTCTGTCTATCAAGCTATATGTCCAGGATGGCTTGTCGTGCCAGTGACCTTCACGAATGCACTCTATTATGTTTTCTTATTATCAACACGACAGAGAAGAACATGGTAAGTTTACGCTACAACGATGTGCTCTGCCGGGGGTAAGATCTATCGTCGTTATACTGTTGTACCTTCAAGTATGGGTTTGAATTGATTAGGTTGGCTAGAAACATCACTAAACATTTGCATGCACGTTCACTTAACTTCTTCAACAAATGAGAGCACGTGATTTAAATTGCCACGCACCAGTAGAAAGTGTAATGTACTGACCCTCGCTCTCAACAGGTACCCGTAACTAGGATAGCGTGCCAAGGGACTGAGGGCGACGCTCACTTCTTTTGAAGCCTTGCTAGCGTGAAGGCTAACTCTGCAACATTTTAAAGACTCCAATTCAACTGCATCATGCAGCGCAAACTCTCACCGATCCTAGGTCTTAGAGAGTCATTTTGATGTTTTGTAAAAGTGATGTAAATGTATAGAATGCCTATCTGATCGATGTCGGTTGTAAGTCCGAGAGGCCTCTTTTGTAATCGAGTCTGTAATCTAACTTATTATCAATGAAAGTACAAGTTTTCTTCTCTATATAAATGTGTTCAATTTCTGTGAAACCCATAAATTTTGGTTTCGGTTTCATTATTTAATTAATTAGATATTTTATTTGCTAATTTATTATTATTATTAAATTAATTAATTTAGGAAAATTGTATTTTTAAAAATTATTATTCATGGAATTTTTATTTGGCCTGACCCGTCCCGAACCCGTTTTCGAAACCGAACCCAATCTCGATTTTTTTTGAAACAAATCTTTAAGTTATTAGTTATTATTTATATACTATATTTTCCTTTAAGGAAATTCCTTTATTTTCCTTCATTTCTAGAACATTTGTTTCACCTTCCCTTTTCATTTTCGTTCACTCCTCAGCCGACTCCCGGCTTTCCCGAACGCTCGAGCCCTTCCCCTTCCGTAACTCCGACGACTCTTCATTCCCGTAACCCCCAATCTCTCCTCCTATATAAACCACCCTCTCCTTCATCCTCATCCACTCTCCATTCTCCATCCTCCCAGATCCCTAACCCCAAACTCCTTTCCGGCGACCCGACCCGAGCCCAGGCGAGCCCTGCCTCCAGCGGTCTCCCGCCGTCGTTTTCGTGCCAGCCCTCGCCGTCGGCCCCAACCCGGCGCTGATCCCGACCCGAGCGGCCTCCGCCGTTGTCCTCGAGCCGCCCGCGGCCCAGGCCGACCGTCGGCCACCGAGCCCCGCCCCCCTGCGCACGCCCCTCCGGCCCCGAGCCCCTGTCCCCGCGGTTGTCCCGTGCCCCAACCCGCTATCCACAGCATCTTGCGGGTTCCAATCCGCTGTTTTCGTGGCCGCACCCCGCTGTCCGCATGTTCTGGATTATTCAGGGTCCGCACGGATTCGACTTTTTCCCTAATTTACATCTGAGAGCTCTAGCCGAGCACCCGAGGCATATTTTCGTGTCCCTGTGTCCCTTTCATTGGTGTGTCGCGCATACGTGTCGATGATGACGCGGTCCCGATCCTGTTTCAGGGATCGGTATTTGATATTGTTGCGTAGGGATACTTTTTCTGAGTTTGGCTCGGATTAGTTCTGTAGTTGGTATGCTCGGCTTATATGTTTCCCATTGGTTCTGAGTATTTCTATGGTTGGGATACTTTTTCCTGTGGCTAATTATTCATTAAAATTCGGATATTATCTGTGTGTTGTGATTTTGTGTTCTCCCTGGTTTGGGATTGACTGGTTGGGTGTGGTGCGGTACGCCTCGTGGCTAGGTTGTCCTAGTTATAGAGGAGGTGCTGCCCGAATTTTTAGTAAAATCTTTCAAATTATTATTATTAATTAAGTTCATTTAAAACTTGTTTTCATACCCGGTCTTTGCAAATGATTTCCAAAAATTGATTTTGTTGGTTTAGTTTTATGGTTTTTGTGAGTTTTTTATCCCCTATTAGGCGACGACCGTATCGGTCGGATGAGCCTTGGCGAAACGTAAACGCTACAGGATTTTTTGTACGTTGAGGTTTTAGCCAGCAACTTGATGTTTTAAGACCAAGTCTGAGACTTACCCTATATTTTTATATTTTATAAAATTATTTAGAACTTGTTACTGGATATTTTTATATTTTGAGTGCATGGCCTCGACCTGCTGAATGGACCGCTTCCCGGCGTTCAGAGCTTAACAGCATTATTTAAATTAATTTATGTAAATAAGTTGTTAGGGTATAAGCCCAGTTTTCTATTTTCTTTTCTGCGACCCTGTATTGTGTAGCGTAGACTTTTTCTTTATTTTTCTGGGTTGTTGACTTGGTCGTTAAATGCGTAGAATGTTAAAAATGAATATCTATTTTTATATAGAAAATTAATAAGTTTTTCTTACATTAAGTAATTTTGTAATTTAACAAATTCATTATTTCTCATTAAAAAGAAAGTCTAGTTTTATATATATTACGAAAATACCAAGTTTTGACAATTAACCTGGAAAATGCTATTTTTCTAATAAATATTAAATTGACTTTTACTTCGTAAATTAATTAATAGTAGATCGCAACGATAAACGTGTTCCGATAGAATAATTTTAACAAACTTTAAACTTGATTAGGATCTTCTTTTAGAGATTGTAACTCGCACACCTAGATATGGTTCAATTATGATTCTAAGACGGGATTCTCAACTGTAGGATTTCGAGGACGAGTTTGACTTTTCCGGTACCGACTTCCAATCCAGTCATAAACTAAGGCAAGTACGGTTATGTTTATTTGGCAATTTAATTAGTAATTGTTATATTGCATGCTTAAACCATATTGCTACACGGACCTCTCTCCTAGAGTATTGATTGTTATTGATTGCGGGATATTGGGGGAGTAGTGTAGTGTTTTATGACCAATACCTTCATATTGCATTGATTGTGCGAGCTTACCCTTCTTACACACGGGGATAAGCCGTATCGTATCACTAGGATACTATTGTACAACCCAAGCCGGTCATATACATTACCTATTCAATTCACATTGTTTTTAATTGTTGGAAAATATTGTTCAAGTATTTCAAAACTGTTTAAGATTATAAATTTCCATTATTATTTGAATTGTTAGATTTTCATAATTGTACTTTGCTCCTTTCCTGACTGGATCCCCCACCCCCAATAGGTAACATTGATGAGGCTGAGCTATTATATAATAGCTATTATGATCCAGTGCTTTACCCTGCGGTGCTTCCAGAGTCTCACTCGGAGGACGTCGATCCTAAGGCTGATGAGCCGGCTACCTAGATAGCTGTTGTTCATTTCTAGTTTTCTTTGTGTTGGAGTTGAACTCTTATTTCAGTATCTTATTATCAGTTATATCTTTCTGTGTTGGACAAATTAAAGTTTTTAAATATTTAAAATATTAAAGTTGTGACAAATGTTTAGTTGTTGTTGAGATTACCTGCAAGTGGAAACAGCTTACTGCCGCCGTCACACAACGGTACAGGCTGGGCATGATCCTATTCGACCCAAATATTTGGGATCGGGTCGTGACATATTTTTAGTGGTGGCCCATGCAGGTCCGATCAACAACTTAGGTAAACATATCTAGAAACAATTAGAACACTAGAACATTAATTTGTCACAACATAGGACCAAAATATATTATAAATAAATATTTTTGTTTGTTATAGACTGGTAGGCTACCTTGCTTATGTTTTGCCTCCTAAACCTTCTGTAGTATGGCCACAGACAAGACCAACACTGCTGGTGATGGGTTGTCATTACCCGATCACACACCATCTCCTCAATCAAGTCCGGATCCTACACCTCGACAGCTGATCGATCGTCCCCATAATGCACCAGCACCCCGTGGATTTTACACTACTAGAACTCAAGTGACAGATCCTACATCTTTTCGGACTGAACAGCAAGCCCCAGCGGTAATGCCCGATCCAGCTGCCCCACAGTGCCCGTGGACCCTACCGACCTCGTAGGCCTGCTACGAGGAGTGCTTGAGGCCCAGAGAACTTAAGCTGAAACTCATCGCAAACAGACTGCGATTATGAGAGAAGGCTGTAGAAGCATGAAAAAGAATAAAGAAAGATCCATGCGACCAGGGAGCCCCATGCGGCTCAAAGAGTTCATACGGCTCAAGGATCCATGCGGCTCAAGCGTCTATGCGGCTCAAACAAGTTCTATGCGGCTCAGAAAGGAGCCACGTGGCCTGCAAATAGCTCTTCCGTTTGTCCTTTACTGCATTAAATGCCTTGACGGTTGACAGCTCTGACACATGACAGCCCTGACACAAAAATACAATTATGACTCCGTCATAATGGCAGACTCCTAGGGAAATGAAGGAAATCTCTGACACAATCTCCCAAAATCCAGAAACCTTCATAAGGATTTGACACGTAGATAGTCGCATGCGGCTCAAGAAGAGACCACCCAATGCGGCTCAAACGGAGGCTGCCCCATGCAGCTCAAACGGGGGCATTCCCATACGGCTCACGAAGACTATCTCCATGCGGCTCAAACGGAGGCATCCCCATGCGGCTCACGAATACTATCTTCATGTGGTTCACGAAGAAGGCACCCATCATGCGGTCACCTACACTCATGCGGCTCAGATCATTACCATACGGTCCAAATGTTCAGGGGGCCACTCTCAATCAGTCTTGACACGTGGCCAGCCTTATGCGGCTCAATGAGGAGCAACCTTCCTGCGGCTCAGATTTCTACAGTGGCTTGCGGTTAAGACACGTGGCATGATAGCGGGGCACATGGCATCAAATTGATCGAAATCCCTCAACAAATCCCAATAAAATATTGGGATCAAATCAGATCATTTGCAATCAAGCAAATTAATGACACGTGTCGAGAAATCCGAGGTTGGCATGACAAATCAGGAGGATTTATGTCAATCATCATTAATTACCCACAAAAGATTTGATGCAATCACATTTATTGCTCAAATCTCATATATTCAAGATGAACGGCCCAGATCCAGTGATCCTTAATCGCCGACTTTTAAGAATAGGCAATCATTACAAACCCTATGATGCCCCCCACTCTTATAAATAGCAAGGTGCCATTCCCTTGCGAGAAGACAGACATATAAGACAGACAGAGAGAGGAGATTCTCAGATAAAAAAAAAGAGAGACATAGAGAGCCAGAGAGATAATATACAGAGCCTGAAAGGAGAGCATTTCTTCATCAACGCCGAGTACTTCTTCTACAGAGCCAAGGCTGCACCCGATCGTCCAAGGAGTAAGGCAGAGCTGCCGTCGCTTTCCCGAGCCTCTACCGTCACCCCCCAGAATCTAAAATAAATAATTGTACTTAGATTATTGTACCTAGGCTTTCGTCCCTAGGCTTTCTTTGTACAAGCGAGTTTGTATTGTGAAGTAAAAGTCTAGTCCTCCGGTAATTGTTCTGTTCTTTTATATTTCATGGCAAACACGATGGCGACTCTGCTGGGGACAAACTTCTCTACGGCTGATGAGTTGGTGACGCAATCGGATGCAGCCAAACTTGGCTCCACGCAACAGAAGATGGTCGTCCGCTACGACCAACAGACGTTTGAAGAAATGCTCTCTGAGGGAAGCGCTGGCCCGGTCCAGAAGCGAACTCGCACAAAGAATGCTCGCAGCGAGTGGAGGCCAAAATCATTTGCTCCTCCCCAAGCTTTGGACGGAGTACTCTCTGCTACCCAAGATGGCGAAGACAACTCTTATACGGCTCCACTTCAAGCCATAGAGGACTCTGCTGTCCCCAAGTCCGGCAGAGAAAAGTACTACGATATTGGACTTGCAGGGACAAAGAGTGATTCTTGAGCCCCAAGAAGTCGAACACTCATGTGGCCAATTCTGCCAACCACATGCAGGATGCTCATGCGATTGAATCTGCCAGCCGCATGAAGGAGGTCTATGCGGCCAGATCATCCAGCCGCATGAAGAAAACTCATGCGGCCGAGACTCCCAGCCGCATGAAGAAAGCCTATGCGGCTACGCCTGCCAGCCGCATGAAGATTATTGGTGTCAGCCGCATAACGCCTACTCCACGTGGCTCTGTCTTTGACCGCCTCTCCTACGGTCCTGATCTCCTGTGCTCCCAAGAAGATATGTCTGACTCTCTCCAGCACCACTTAGACTCTTTCTACTATGTGCCCTCACGCACTAGAGTGAAGAAGTCTAAGGCAGCACGAGCTTGGCAAGTTCGGTCCGCTGATCCGATCTCTAACCATCTGAGCGTCCCGCATACTGTTATGCGGGCCTCAGATGGGAAGTTGTACAGAACCACTCGAGTCCAGCCCCCGGCGACAAACGGACAGAGAGGTTCCCAAAAGTCTCCCAAAATCCAGGGAGCAAACATGGTCGATCCGGACCCATCTGACTTGCGTGAGGCCATCCTGCACAAACACAAAGAAAGAGGAGGTGCCTCGGGGTGCAAAGAGTCCTCTCACGGACGTCACTACACCCAAGTCATCATCAACTGCTGTTGCAATAACACGATGGTGCGAAAAGACCGGCAGTCCGTCTTTCAAAGACTGCAACAGCCGTCTTCAGAAGACGAGGCACTTCCCGTCGTCTCCTGCAACTCTGCTCAGAAAGTCCCCGCCGATGGGAGAGGAAAGAAGACAAATATTTCCAGCCCGAAGATTTCGACCACTATGACTAAGAGACTGTCGTCTAAGCGGGTGCCCACCACCGGAGTTTTCCAAGGTACCCGTTCTAAGACGAAATCTGCTACAGTAGGAGATTCGTCGTCCACACCACTGGGGGTTGCTGGGACTGCTGGTAGCACTCCTCCGAACCTCACGACAATCCGATGTTCCAAGAAGACGAGCCGGGAAAACAACTCTCCCATCAGATGCAGCAAACCCCGACGTCCCTGAGGACGTCTACAACTCCCAAGACGAGGCGAACTCGAAAACTGGGGGTACTATTCCTTCTGAGTCTGAACCAGAGGAAGACATTCCCACATACCCCGATGACTTCTCACTACAGGGGTATGATTCGGAGGGCGCTTCCTCCACCGTTCCGTCCATCTCTCCTCATGTAAAGACGGTGTTCATGACGGACATCAGCCAAGGTGGTTCCAGTGATCGCCAATGCATCGACACTCTGAAGGCCATACTGCATGTCTTGGTCAAGTCTGTGGACGAGATCAAAGCGGCCCTTTCAACTCTCCAAGGAGGGACGCCTGGCCAAACAAGCGCGGGTCCCGCAGTCAATGCGGACTCGAATTCAGCGGCACCGAATTCGAACAACAATCCTCCTGAAGTAACGGCCTCCACCGCTGTGGATGAGGCCCAAGAAGCAAGAAGAGAGGTCCAGGAGCTCCGAGCCATGTTTCACGCTCGAAAAACCTCTCAAGACCTTAGAATACGACAACCGTACCCTGCTGTATGGAGGGATGTCCCCTTCCGACCAAGATATAAGCCGTTCAATATCAATCCTTATGATGGCAAGACCTTCGCAAGTCGGTATATCACTTACTTCGAGGTCACCACCGACCATTTGCCCCATGACGATGCCATCCTTACACGATTATTCATTGGGGTATTGGAAGGAGTCGCCTTCGACTGGTATCGTAACCTGCCAGAAAACTGCATCCACTCCTTCGCCGGCTTCAAGCGCATGTTCTTGGAGAGATTCTACGAAGTAGGGCAGGACATCACAATGTCCACCCTCATGGACGTCGTCCAAGGGGAGAAAGAGCTGACAAGGAACTATATCGAGTGGTTTCGCCAAACCACAATGAAGTTGCCGTCTGGAAACCCGAATTCCGCCTTAATTGAAATTTGCCAAAAGAGACTGCTTCCAACGATCAGCCTCTGGATGGGTGAAAGTCAATTCAAGGACTGGAAGACGTTTATCATCAGCGCCACAAGCGCCGGAGAATGATTGAAGAAGGCTCGCCAACTGGGATTGCACATCTCAGAGGGAGAGGACAAGGGCAGGCGTCATAACGCCAACACCAACAATAGGGGTAGCTCCACCAACAACCGGGACAGCAGGGGTAAGCAGGCTATGGTGGCCGACACAGCCCAGAAACCTGAGTCAAAATCGGCAGACAAATAATGGCCGCAAATTACTTACTCCTTCGAAGACGGTCACGTCAAGCCCATCTTAGATATGCTCATACAAGGAGACAGAATTCAGCTTCCTCCACCAAGACGGGAACCTCGTCCGACAGAAATGGAGAACCCAAAGTACTGCCATTACCACCGCTACGTCCACCATGCTACACACGACTGCTACCAACTAAAATGGTACATCCAAAATCTTATCGATTCGAACGCTCTGGCCATCGATTTCGAGAAGGTAACTGTGGCAGCCAATATGGTGTCAGTACAATTTGGCAGCTTCCCTCCAACAGAAACTTAAGACGGTGTGGTCCCCATCCCTCTGGCGACAATGGAGATTGCTAATCTTCCACTGCCTCGGGATCAAGCTGCTGGTCTAGTGCCCCTCACAATATCACGAGGGAAGGTCATGTGGGTTCATCCAGACTTGGTATCAGAAGTGACTCAGTCCACACCATCTTCCATTTGCAAGAAAAAGAGTGGAAAAGTCAAGTCCTGCCGTACAATCTCGGCAGATATCGAAGAAGCTACAGCCGTCGTCACTCGGTCTGGGGCACAGTCCCAACCCGTGGCTGATAACTCAGCTGAAAATCATCAGCCCGCTACAACTGACGCTCCGGGACCTTCTCAGCCTCCGACGACCGACAAGCCTAGGCCGAAGGAGACTCGCTTTGACAAATCCCTCCGAAAAGAGGCACCACAGGGGCTAGAGAGGCCCTACAACTTCGATATCTTGGCACAATTAGCCAACACACCGGCCAGGTTGTCATTATACGAGCTTCTGAGACTCTCAAAGGTTGTTCGCGTGGCTTTGAGCGATGCACTCCAAAATGCCGACGCATACCTAGCTCAGGTCAACCTCACGGGAGAGAACCCGCCTGCAGATCTCCAAGATAGCACTTGCACGGGAGCAATGCCCAATATTGTCTTCACTCCGCAGGACATGCTCATCAAAACCAACCTGCACGATCGCCCGTTATACTACACTGGATACATCGGCGACGTAAAAGTGGATCGGATGCATATTGATCCTGGCTCTTCCATAAGTATTATCCCGAATGGTCTGTTACATCATCTCCGCATTCCTATGCATCGCCTGACGCCTACAAGCACCGCCATCAGCAGTTTCAATTCGGGCAGGAGCTACCCCATTGGAAAGATTCGTCTAAAGTGCCAAATTAGCAATCTCCAGTAGGAAGTCACCTGTTATGTCGTAGAAGCAGACACTTCTTACAACATCCTCTTGGGGCGCCCTTGGATACACGATTATATGATCGTGCCTTCCACGCTGCACCAATGCTTCAAGTATGTCGACAAACACGGCTTCGTGAGGACAGATTTTTCCGACATCGATCCCTTCAAAGGGGTCGAATCCTACTACTCAGACTCCTGCCTGTACGAAAAGTCGAAGAGGCACCTTGGTGAAGGAGATGTGCAAGCTTGTACCGAGACAGCCACAGGATCAGAAGAACCTCTGACGATCCACCTCCAAGCTCGCAAACCTGGCAAGTCCATACCCCTTACAGCCACTCTGCGTAAGGACGCAATCAGCCTCTCGGCACAAGAAGAGCAAATAATAATCTGGCTGCCAAGGTCTGGCCAAGTGCCAAGACCCACAACGGAGTCATTGATAATCAGGCTGCCGAGAGTCGGCCAGCCGCAAACGGAGAAGCTCAATCCCTCCGACAAGCCAATGACGATACGCCTTCCCAAGAAGAGTCGTCACCCCGATGCAAGGTCTGGGACTTCTAGCGAACCAACCACTCCCCGCCCCGCATCAGGTACCAAACTGGGGGTCGCTTGTTTGCCAACAACCCCACGCTCGGCTCCACCAGCTGAACCTCTGACGTTCAAGCTGCCCAGGTCGTCCTCTCAGTCTTCGTTTATACAGGGGGTAGCCGAAGAGGAACCGGAGCTAGCCAAGTATGTGGCTGCCCATACTGATGTTCCCTCTGCAGATGATGTAATCCCGCTAGAAAAGATACCTTACTTCATCAATAAAGGGCTATCTTTAAACTACCTCGAGCTTAATAAGCTTTGTACAATGTATGCTATGGAACACGGTATAGGCACTAACCTACACACACAGGTGACAAATGTGTACACCGTAAACCAGCTTATTCCTGTAGAAGATGCTTATCGCATAATCGAGGGAGGGGACCATCCGATCATCTTCGGTAGGAAGGACGATCCGCAGTCCTTCACCATAGAAGAAGTCGACCTTGAATCAGATGCTGGGAGACTGCCTCTGTATCTTTATAGCCCTCAATCCAAATATCTCATGTAAAAACAAGGGTATGATCTGGAGACTATGCCAGGCTTGAACTACGGCACTGGACGACGATTACCTTTGAAGCCACCGGTCCCGGCTGGCAAACTACGGGAGTACTATAGTAAGACTCGATGTGGATTAGGGTATGTTACACCCACAACGACCCCTGAAAGTTCAGATGAAGAATGTGACTAGCATTCACATTCAACCGGGTCACCAACTTCTGACTCGGATACCAGCATCGGAGACGTATTCAGACAAGTCCTGTCAGTCAACATGGCATTCGCTGACGTTTATAAAGAAGATAAAGACATTCCGGAAATCCTCGAGTTAGAACCGTGGGCCCAACAGTTGGATGCACAATAAAAAAAGCGGTTCGAACAGAGAGAACCGCCTACTGAAGATGAAGTTATACAGGTCGACCTCGACAGTGAATCTTCTCCAAAACCAATCTTCGTCAGTAAAAACCTAACAGGTGAAGAGCGAGAATCGCTGCCGAAACTTGTCAAGGAATATATTGATGTGTTCGCCTGGAGCTATGAAGACATGCCGGGGTTAAATCCCGATATTGCTCTTCACAAACTCAACATCCGACCGGATACAAAGCCAGTCAAGCAACAACAGCGACGCTTCCGCCCAGGCATCATGGATGCGATCGAGGCCGAAGTCAACAAACTAATAGCCAGCGGCTTCATTCATGAGGAATAATATCCGGATTGGGTCGCCAACATAGTACCAGTCCTTAAGAAGAATGAGAAGATTCGAATCTGCATCGACTTCCGTAATCTGAACGAGGCATATCCCAAAGATGAATTCCCCCTCCCTATCACAGACGTCATGATTGACAACACCTGCGGCTTCGAACGTATGTCATTCGTGGATGGCTTCTCGGGGTACAACCAAATCAAGATGTCTCCTGACGACGAAAAGCATACATCATTCCGAACACCGATTGGCAAATACTGCTACACAGTCATGTCTTTCAGTTTGAAGAATGCTGACGCCACATATCAAAGAGCCAAGAGTATCATCTTCAGAGACCACTTACGTAAGACGGTGGAGTGCTATGTTGATGACATCGCTGTCAAGAGTCGCTGTAGGGGAGACCATCTGCAGGATCTGAGGACGGTATTCGACCTGATGCGAGCGCACAATTTAAAAATGAACCTTACGAAGTCCTTCCTGGGCGTATCCAGCGGGAAGTTCTTGGGTTTCATCATCACCGCCCAGGGTATCCATGTAGACCCTGAGAAGATGAAGGCAATTATGGAGATGGGTCCCCCGAGAAATCTCTGCGAACTCAGAGGCCTTCAAGGGAGGCTAGCTTACATTAGGAGGTTCATTTCCAACCTCTCCGGGCGATGTCGACCATTCACCCATCTCATGAAGAAAGGTATCTCATTCGTATGGGACGAAGAATGTCAGCGTGCCTTCGACAGCATCAAAGAATATTTGTCGAACCCTCCAGTCCTGGTGGCCTCGATTGCTGGAAAACCATTCCTGCTCTATGTACAAGCGATGGAGCATTCCCTCGACGCTCTGCTAGCACAAAACAACGATGCAGGACATGAACAAGCTATATATTACCTCAGCCGAATGATGATTGGGCCAGAGCACCGATACACCGTCGTACAAAAGGAATGCCTCGCCCTGGTGTTCGCCATTCAGAAGACGTGGCACTATGTCACGGGACAAACCATACATGTGATCTCACGAGTCAACCCTCTCAGGGTCCTCATGACTAAACCAGGGGCACTCAGCTCTCGTCTCGCTACATGGGCAATATTGCCGTCCCCCTATCATATGATCTTCGTCCCTCAAAAGGCTGTTAAAGGTCAAGCCCTGGCAGACTTTTTGGCAGCCCACCCAGGCTCGGAGTCGTCTAGAATTTATGAAGAAATCCCAGATGAGGTCGCCGACTCGCATGCAACCTCCCACGATGATATATGGCGAATGTTCTTCGACGGTGCTTCGAGAACTGGACCCAAGGGCAATATTGTCGTTGGAGTCGGGGTGGTGCTGGTTTCTCCTTCTGGATTGGTGATCAATCATGCTTACTCTCTCACAGAACCCAGCTCTAACAATGTGGCCGAGTACAACGCTTTGGTCATTGGCCTCCAACTTGCAAGAGAGCTGGGGGTAGAATATCTTGAAGCGTACGGCGATTCACAGTTAATCGTCAATCAGATCCGGGGTTCGTACGAAGTCCGCCATGAAGACATGATCCCCTATCACCAAATAGCGATCAACATCATCTCGTCATTCGAGGGGTTCTTCATCGAACATGTCCCCAGACTCCGAAATATCGAAGCCGATGCCTTAGCAGGCCTGACCGCTTCCCTAGCAGTGCCAAATCATACTCATCAATCGGTAGATGTGATAGGCCACAAACTGGTCTGCCCCAAGAACAACGTTCAATTTGTGGCGAGTTATTTTGCTCAGACGATCGACGAAGTCCCAGATTGGAGACAACCATTCATTGACTTCGTAGTCTACAACATCCTGCCCGAGAACCCAAAAGAGGCCACCTCTATCAGAAGGCATTCTCTCAGATTCTTCTACGATACAGAGACAAAAATGCTGTATCACCGATCCTATGATAGATTATTGCTTCGGTGTCTGTCAAATGCAGAAGCCAAAGAAGCCGTACGAGAAGCTCATGACGGTGTCTACGGGGCCCATCAGTCTGGCCCTAAATTGCAAGACCGTCTTCGCCGAATGGGCTACTACTGGCCCACGATGGTAGCAGATGCAATAGACTATGCTAAAAAGTGCAAAGCTTGCCAAGTCCACGCAGACTTTATCCACCAACCATCCAAATTTCTATATCCGACAGTGGCGTCCTGGCCGTTCGAAGCATGGGGAATGGATACCATCGGTCCGATTACTCCACCTTCCTTCCGAGGACATCGCTTCATACTCGTAATCACAGATTACTTCTCCAAATGGGCGGAAGCTGTCCCACTTGCAGAAGTAAAGACTTCAAACGTTATCAGCTTCCTTAAGCATCATGTCATCTATCGCTTTGAACTGCCCCGAAGGATCATCCACAATAATGGTCCGCAGTTTGTAAGCCACGCCTTCTATCGGTTCTGCGACAAGCACCGCATCCAGAATATTGCTTCAACACCATACAATCCGACAGCGAATGGGTTGGCAGAAGCATTCAACAAAACAATCATCAAACTTCTCAAAAAGTTCGTATTGTCCAACAAACGCGACTGGAACGAGAAGCTTGGTGAATGCCGATGGGCGTACCGTACCATAGTCCGAACAGCCACAGGGAACACACCATTCTCCCTGGTGTACGGGAGTGAGGCAGTCCTTCCATTGGAGACTCAAATACCCTCACTCCGCGTCGCCCTCACTTATCAATTGACGACGGATGATAACTACCATCGCCGACTACAAGAGTTAGAGGCCTTAGATGAAAAGCGCCTCCTGGCTCAGCAACGGATCGAGCTATACCAAGCACGCATCTCTGGATCCTTCAACAAGAAGGTTAAAATCAGAATATTCCAAGTGGGCGATTTCGTTCTAGCAGTCCGGAGGCCGATGGTCATGACTCACAAGACCGCCGGCAAGTTTCAGCCAAAATGGGAAGGTCCATTTATCATCGAGGCTGTATTCTCCAACGGTGCTTACTGCCTCGCAAAATAAAATGAAGACTTGCTCATGTTGCCCGTCAATGGCAAGTTCCTGAAGAAATATTATGTCTAAATGACACATTCCAGATCATTGAGTTATGTACCCACTGGTGCCGCTGAACTCACATTCACAACACTCCAGATTATCGAGTCATGTTCCCGCTGGTGCCGCTGAACTCACTTTCATAATATTCCAGATTATCGAGTCATGTACCCGCTGGTGCCGCTGAACTCACTTTCATAATATTCCAGATTATCGAGTCATGTACCCGCTAGTACCGCTGAACTCACTTTTACAACATTCCAGATTACTGAGTTATGTACCCGCTGGTGCCGCTAAACTCACATCCACAACATTCCAGATTACTGAGTTATGTACCCGCTGGTGCCGCTGAACTCACATCCATAATATTCTAGATTATTGAGTTATGTACCCGCTGGTGCCGCTGAACTCACATCCACAACACCCCAGATTATCGAGTCATGTACCTGCAGGTGCCTCTGAACTCACATTCCGGTCACTCTTTCAGATAGTAAGTCATGTATGACCATACCTCTGAACTTTCTTCCTGAAAGAGATCCTCCCTCATGATCCACTATCCGCACTCCCAGTTTACAAAAAGGGTAACAGATCCATAAATTTCCAAAACGGTCATGTCCTCATTACCTCTGAGTCGTTTCACTTCCGCCAAAAACAAATCACCCCTTTACATAGAACTTCCATGTCCTCATTACCTCAGAGTCGTTCTATGTACCCTCCTTCGTTGAGCCCACTCCTGCCATGTCCTCATTACCTCTGAGTGGGAAGGCTCCGTCGAAGAAACCCTCATATTTACCATGTCCTCATTACCTCTGAGTAAATATATTGGTCCTCCCTCGACTTATTATCTGTACCAAAAAAAACCCAGGGTACGCCAAGGATAATAGGTCCACAAATATTCCCCGCTGAGACCACTCCTGCCATGTCCTCATTACCTCTGAGTAGGAAGACTCCACGGTAAAACCTTCGTACTTGCCATGTACTCATTACCTCTGAGTAAGTATGTTGGTTCTCTCTCGTCTTATTATGCGTACCCTGAATCAGGGTACGCCAAGGGTAATAGGCCCACAAATGTCCTCTGTTGACCACAAATATCCTTCGTTGAGTCCACTCCTGCCATGTCCTCATTACCTCTGAGTAGGAAGACTCCACGGTAAAACCTTCGTACTTGCCATATCCTCATTACCTCCGAGTAAGTATGTTGGTTCCCCTTTCATCCTATTATTCGTATCTTAAGTCAGGATATGCCAAGGATAATAGGCCCACAAATATCCTCTGCTGAATTTCTCAGCAAAGGCCCATCATTCCTCATCATGCCCCGGGAGCCCAGCTGCTCCATGGCATTCTATCTTCCGATACCCCGAACACCCACGACCACCTTACTGTGGAACTGTTCTAGGTATCCCCAATCAAACTTGTTACTCGTATCTAAAACCAAGGTATGCCAGGGGTAACAAGTCCACAGACAAGTCCCCCACGCGGGGCACACATCACCACAATACCACAGGCACAATAAGCAATACAAATGAATGGTAGAATGGAAAGTACTCTTTATTTGAAAATCGAAAAAGCATTACATGTTTTGGGGACCACGTCCCTCTCAAAAAAAGAAGAGGAAAACAAAAACAAGAAAAGGCCGACTATAGTCCGGCATTACACAACTCCAAAAGGCAGTTTCTCACCAAGGTAGTTCCTCGCTCAAGCCGCTGCCTAGCTTGGCGCTCAGTCTCCTGGGACAACTGCTCTGCATCATTCAAGTACATATATGCCTGCCAATCATTTTCTATCTTCTTCAAAGCAAGTTCCAGATTGGCAGAAGCTCTACTAAATTTGTCAGCCTCCTGAATAGCAACCCCTTTCTCAGTACGAGCAGCTTCGAGCTCGGACTCCAGGAAGGCCAGCTTTCCCTGGAGCTCGAGAATCTGCTCCCAGGTGTCAGTTACCCCGCAGGAGGCAGTCGCTTTCCGAGTCGCGCAATCTTCAGTGCGACGGCTCCATTGATCGTACAATAGAGTCAGATCCCGGCAATCCTTCAATATAGCTGGCTTGAGCGATTCCCAAGCAATCCTCTCCTTCTCTACCGTGGTTGTAAGGAAGGTACGCTCTTAATCTATTGCCACTGATAGATCAGCTTGTCGTAGTACGCAAAATTGGGCCAAAAGACGATCGGCCTCTAACAACTTAGGCTCCAGAAGCGCCGCTAGTCCCGCCCCACCGGGAAGTGTTCTAAGGATATTAATTTGGCCACCGACGCATTGACGGGCCATGGCAAAGGGAGTCCCCCTCTCCACAGCTGCCTCAATCCCTCTCTTCAGGTGGCAATGAAAGCTGTCGACCATATCCTGGGACACTTCATCCAAAACTTCTGTAGAGGACGGCGTCAAAGGGAGTGTGGCGGGAAGTACCGAAGGAGTAGCCTCAGAACTTGCCGTCCCCGCCACCAAGGAAATGAATTATGTGCAAAAAGATGCATGAATAGCAGCTAGCTCCTCTTCCGTCGCCCGAAGAGCCTGGATACATGGCAGGGCGGAAAGGTTAACTCCCGAAACCATATTCGCAGAGAAGGGCACGAAAAGCGTCGTCCCTTGCCCCAGCTGTGCTATCACTAGGGCTCCCAAACTCGACCCAGCTGGAGGCCCCTCAGTGTAGGTTAGAAAAGAAGGAGGCACACGTGCTTCCATCAGATCCCCTCCGGTAGAGTCCGTCCCGGCAATGTCCGTCACCGGCAATAAAGGGATGGGACCTGTACGTCCAAAGCAATCATTAATCTACGAAGGACAGGATGATAGAGCAAATAGGCCTCCTTACAAGTTAAGAAGTTGGTTTATCTTACCAGGGGAAGAGCACGGAGGCTGCAGGTTATTCACAGCTGGCATGGTCTCCCCACCTGCGGCTTCCAACTCAAATTCAACTGGTTTCTCTGCCCCAGCCACCCCTGAAAGGGAGCCAGCCAGGTCAGTGTCATCCTGTTGAAATTCAGCTGTCTCAGGGACAGGTGCAGTAGAGCCCCCGCCCCCATGGGTTGAGGTCTCAGCAAGGTGAGACGCCCAGGCCGTCTCCGGAAGAACTCCAACAGAAGTGATAGCGGTGTACATATCATTGATCAAAGTGGACAAGGCCGGATCGACCTCAGCAGTTGAGTCCCGAGAAGCAGACTCCTCTGACGCCTACAAAGATAAAAAAAATGATTAGGCCATAACTTAGAAAAAGAAGGAAAAGGCAGCTGAAATTCCAATCACCTCAGAAACAACGTCTATATCATCAATAAACAGCCTGCGATGTCTTACCGCAGCCCGCTTCATGGAGTAGGTCCTGCCATCGTCAGTAGACAGACGCCTGCCTCGTTTGCGCGAAGCACCAGGCACTGCAGGTGGATGATCATCCACCTCTTTGTTCGGCACAGTAGGAGGCTGGTCCCCCACCTCCTCGTCTGAAGAGTGCGACGAGTCATTGGCGTCCTACTCGTCATCCTCTTCGTCCGCCGCAGTGGACTCCGAGTCCGGCACAGGAACCCTATTCGCCCCTCTCTTTCTCTTCCTGGAACCCTCGGGTTTCTCTGCCAAGCCGGTCCCGACAATGAAGCTGGTGTTCATGTCAAAATTCACGGGAGATTTGCTTGCCGCAACATGATAAAGGGCCGCCATGTATAAAATATCCCCTTGCATATTAGCGTCGGGGACCGAGAAGCTAGCCCGGGTATGAACCACATTGTAATAATGCCACGCCCGGATACCGTCAAGGACACTGCCCTCGAAGCCCAGGCAAGTACTGGGCCAGTCAAGGAACAGCTGACTATACCCGAATTGACGAGAAAACCTGCTGGGCAAATAAGGCTCCAGGTATACGTTATTTTGGTAACAATGTCACTTTTCGTTCCCGGAATACGTATTTTAAATACAAGTACTGCTGGAATACATTTATTTAATATTTATCATGTATTGTTCTGTACTTAAATTCTTTTAATTTCCTGCTAATTATTTTTTTGTATTTTACTTTCTGCATTTTACCTTCTGCTTTGCTTATTGGGTTCGGCCCGAGTTGGTTTAATTTCCGGCCTTGATGGTTCAACATGAACCTAACTCCCCACCTACCACCACCCCCATTTAAAACCCCAAAACCTTTCTCTCTCTTTATTACTTCTTCTCATTTCTCTTTTTCGTCCTCATAACTCCCCCACCAACCTAGGAGGACTAGGCAAGTGCCAACTTGCTTCTTGATGGATTTCTATTTTTTTATTCCATTTTCTTCCTCTCAAGATTCTTAGATACTTTAGTACTTAGCATTTTTGATTTCTATGGCTCATTTCATGTAGATCTAAGTTTAATATATTTTCGGAATTTTTAGGTTTTGATCTAGTAACTTTATTATTTTTTAAGTTTTGATGGTTTCATGTTGTAGAAAATTTGATTCTACCCAATTTTGACTATTGGAAGTCCTGATTTTGACTTATTTTGAGTGATTTATGGTCTTTTTGGTTCATGAATTTTCATGGCCATTAGAGGCAGATTGGAGAAGATGAGCAGTACATGCTGTTTCTGGCACATGCTGTTTTTTGGCGCATGCAGTTTCTGGCGCATGCTATTTACTGGCGCATGCTGTTTCTGGCGCATGCAGTTTTCTGGCGCATGCTGTTTCTGGCGCATGCTGTTTCTGGCGCATGCAGTTTCTGGCGCATGCAGTTTCTGGTACATGCTATTTCTGGCGCATGCAGTTTCTGGCGCATGCAGTTTCTGGCGCATGCTATTTTCTGGTGCATGCAGTTTCTGGTGCATGCAATTTTTTGGCGCATGCAGTTTCTGGCGCATGCTGTTTCTGGCGTATGTTGTTTCTGGCGTATGTTGTTTCCTTGCGCATGCTGTTTCCTGGCACATGCTGTTTCCTGGCACATGCTGCATGAACTTTTATAATTTCTCGGGCCTTTGGAATAATTCTTGTCCTGAATTAACATTGGTTGATATTGATTGTGACCTTGACTAATAATTGATCATGCGTTCCTAGTTGGAGCTAAGAGACTGGCTAGTCGTCTTATTGAATTGAATGAATGAGACACGTTCATATTAATTATGAACTATTATAATCGATTGGCCGATCCCGAATATTGACATACAGACACACATGCAGGCTTCAATTTATTTATTTATTTTCTATAAAAAGCAACATTTGTACTTTATGGTCAAGGCATGATTATTTCGTGGCTAGTTTTGATTGTTGTATTACGCTATGTAAGACCTACAACCTAACCGCACGGGTATCGTTGTAGAGATGTGCATATCGTACCCCGTACGAAAGTACTCATTCTGAATGACCATGATCAACGGTATGGGATTTCACTCAACGTAGAGGCTATTAAGTTAAATAAAATAATGATTGCATGGAGAGAACGGATTCCCGAGTTCTTACATGGCAGCCCTCTTTGGGACTATTAAGTGTCCGACAGGCCGGTTGGTTCCCACAGATACTGTAAATCTGCCACATGGGCAGGGAGTGGTATCTGCTTATATTATTTATTGTACATTATATATTAACGACGGGCGTCCCGCTGGGACTCGTCTAAATACATGATTGGCGCAATTGATTGATTGGATAGACTAGCCTTGCTTGCACATAGTAAGAACTGAGGAATCCTTTATCGCATAATTCCAAGATAACTTAGAACCCACAATAGCAAGCCATAGTAGTTGCATGGCCGTTTAAATTGATTTGGTTGTGTATTGTACCTACTCTGTTGACTAACTGAGATGATCAGAGTGTCGAGACATGACGGGCCAACTTCTGTCCTTGTTTGGTTGGGAGGTTGGTTCGAAGTGTCGTGACGTTGTGTGAATCCTAGTAGCAAGCAGAGATCTATTATTATATTCTCTTATTTACTGGTTTAATTCCTCATATCGTGCTTTCTTGCGGTACTTGCTATTAGAGGTCTAACCTCTCTGGTTTTGCATGGCCAGATTTAGAGCCGGTTCTCGAGGACTCAGCTTACTTCCACCTCCAAGATGGTCAATACTAGAGGGATGATCGCAGGAGGACTCGAGTGGGTTCCTTACTTCTCCGTTCGTTTTGTTACTTACTTTATATTTTACCGTTTGGCACCGACATGTTAGTCGGATTGTCTTGTACTTACTTTTATATAATTGTAATTAAGTCAGACTACAGCTGATAACAATTGTGTATACCTTGCTTCGTCATCTGGCTATGTTTTATAAAGCCAGATATCAAGAACATTTTGACTGAGCGTTTGGGACCCCTTACTGCTTTATCTTACATGTTCTCTATTTCTGTTTCTTATTTGAATGATTGAGACAATAGATGTGAAGTGACCATAGTGAGACTTTCATGTAGTATGCACCCCCTCGTCTTATTAGACAGCATTGATCGTATTATACGGTATTTCTCTACCCGTAATACGTAGCTGGCTGAGTCATTCTTCCGCTCTCCAGTATTCTAGTTCTGGGGCGTGACAAGGTTTTAGTGGTGGCACATGTAGGTCTGATTTCAGACTTGTGGGATGTTTTGTTTTATAGGATGTCTCAATCACACATGTTCCCCCTTGATCTCATGATTCGTTGTTCTCAACTCTAGCTTGACATTCCAGTATCCTTTGACTTTATTGATCTTTCCTGTCCGGTCGTTTGATTGTTCTTTTGTCCCTTTTTAGGGGCGCTTCGTCCGTATCTGTCAGAACTGGACAGCAAAAAGGGCAACATGGACAACCTGACCAGGTTGGTCAGCAACAAGGGTCAGAACTACTTCAAGAGACTATCCAAGAAGAAGTGATAGTGGAAGCAGCAGCTGGATCGCAGTATCCGGAGGTTTCACCACCACCAACAGTTCCACCTACCCCAGTGGAAGTGGACACACCGGCCCTTCTGGAGATCATGAGAGGGATGATGGCTACTCAGCAACACCAGATGTTAGTCCAGCAACGCATGCACGCTCAGTTGCAGGAGCAGAACGTACTACTCAACCAAGGGTTGCAGACAGCTTTGGAAAGAGGGGCAAAGCCAGATTCAGGAGCATCAACCAGGTTTTGTAAGTACAACCCCGGCCGTTTCGAGGGCACGGAAGATACTATTTCAGCAGATGCATGGCTTAAGGATATTGAGGCTATTCTGACGGCAGCTAAGGTACCGGCAGAAGAACGTGTGGATCAAGTGAAGTTGTTACTTCAAGATCTAGCACATGATTGGTGGGAATCAGAAGAAGTAGGCATCAGACGTCCTGTTGCTTGGGACGATTTTACTGTAAGGTTCAAGACGAAGTACTATGGATTTGTGGCACAGTTTGAGCTACAACAGAAGTTTATCAACCTCAAGCAGGCCGACAAGACGGTAGATGATTATGCAGCGGAGTTCTGCAGATTGAGTAGGTTCGCCCCGGAGATGGTAGCAACAGAGAGCCAGAGGGCTATGAGGTTCCAGCAAGGGTTTCATCTTGAGCTGTTGCAATTGATAGAAGGGCACAATTATCAGACTTTTGACGAAGTATTGACGGCAACCCGAAGGTATGAGATTACCATTCAGAGGATCACGGCAAGGACTGGAGGTCAGAAGAGATCCCACAGTCAGATTGAAGGAGGAGGGGGAGCAGCGCCCCGAACAACAGCACCATCCCCTGGCATTCGCATTCACGATGTGGCAATGCGAGGGCCAGCACCCCCAAGGCAGCAGCAACAGCAACAGAGGAAGAACCTGCAACCCCCAGAGGGCTGCACTTATTATGGAAAGGTAGGGCACACTAGAGATGTGTGTCGGACATTGAACGAATAGTATTTGATATGTGGAAATCCAGATCATCGGGTTACCACCTGTCCCATGAATTCGAGGTCAGGAGGACCAGTGCAACAATTTCCTGCTCTACCAGCACCAGGGGCAGGCCAGTATCGAGGACCAGCGGTGGCAGTGAGACCGTTGGCACAGCGCCCGTTCATGACACAAGCTCAGATGTTTCGGCAGCAGGGACCGCCGATACAGCAGCACCAGCATAGAACACCCCAGCATCATCAAGACAGGGGCCATCAGCAGCACCAGGCTAGGCCATAACATGAGAACCAACAAGGAGGTCGAGGGCAGGCATTCACTCTGTCTTTGGAGGTGGCATTAGCATCGGGAGATGTTGTGGCAGGTAACATTCTCGTCGCCTCATATCCCGCAGTAGCATTATTTGATTCGGGAGCATCACACTCATTTATATCTGCACAATTTGTAACACGGCTAGGAATTAAATTCGAGGCATTTCCAAGGAGGTTAAATATACTCACTGGTAATAGGCTCGTAGGAGTTAGTAGAGTTATTCTAGCATGTAGCGTTGTAGTTTACGGGCATTCCTTACCCGCCCGGTTGATAGAATTTTTTGTTAGAAATTTCGACGTTATCTTAGGCATGGACTGGCTGAAAGACAGTCATGCGACAATAGATTATCGTAGAGGGAGTGTATCTTTTGATATTACATGTATGAAGAGATTCACCTTAGTCAGATCAGAGACAACTCAGCAAGAGCAGGGAGTAGTAACAACAATGGAAGAAGTCCAAGTTCCGAAGGTAGTTGAAGAGTTTCTGGACGTATTTCTCGAAGAACTTCCAGGTCTACCACCAGTTAGGGATATTGAGTTTAGCATAGAATTGGTACCTGGAACTAAACCGATATCAGATCGAGTTTACAGAATGGCGGATTCAGAACAGGCCAAGGTATATCAGCACATAGAGGAACTGAAGGAGAAGAAGTTCATCCAAGCTAGCATATCACCATGGGCAGCACTAGTGGTACTTGTGGGGAAGAAGGATGGATCATCGAGATTATGCGTCGATTACAGGAAGCTTAACACGGTAACAGTAAAGAAAAAGTACCCACTACCCAGGATCGACGATTTGTTTGATCAGTTGAGCAGAGCTAGAGTTTTCTCCAAGATAGATCTTCGTTCAGGGTATCACCAAGTGAGGGTTCGGAAGGAGGATATTCCCAAGACAGCATTCAGGTCGAAGTATGGGCATTATGAATTCTTGGTAATGCCGTTTGGTTTGACCAATGCTCCAGCAATATTTATGGATTTGATGAACCACATCTTTATGCCGTACTTAGATCAATTTGTCGTTGTGTTTCTTGACGACATTCTCGTATACTCTGCTAGTGAAGAGGAGCATGAAGACCACCTCAGGAAAGTGTTACAGGTTCTGAGAGAGAACCAGTTGTATGCCAAGTTCAGCAAGTATGAGTTTTGGTCGGACCATATTTCATTTTTGGGGCACATCGTATCAGGAGCTGGAGTAGCAGTAGATCCTAAGAAGGTAGAAGCAGTAGAGAGTTGGCCAGTACCCAGGACCGTAGCAGATGTGCGGAGTTTCTTGGGATTAGCAGGATATTACAGGAGATTCGTAGCAGACTTCGCAAGACTTTCAGCACCCATGACCCGTTTGACACGAAAGGATGTACCATTCGTCTGGTCAGCAGAATGCCAGGCATCATTTGAGAATCTGAAGCAGAAGTTGATATCAGCACCTATTCTTACATTGTCAGTTGGACCCGGAGGTTTTACTGTATATTGTGATACGTCAGGTAAAGGACTTGGGTGTGTCCTTATGCAACATGGAAAGGTAATAGCGTATGCATCCAGGCAACTTCGAGACCACGAGAAGAATTACCCAACTCATGACTTGGAGTTGGCGGCAGTAGTATTTGCTTTGAAGCTATGGAGGCATTACTTATATGGTGATCGAGTGGACATGTACACAGACCATAAAAGTCTGAAGTACATCTTTACTCAGAAGGAGCTGAACATGAGGCAGAGAAGATGGTTAGAGATGATCAAGGATTATGACGTGGAGCTTCAGTATCATCTAGGCAAG
The DNA here is from genome assembly GCA_029216955.1 of Iris pallida. Lineage (NCBI taxonomy): Eukaryota > Viridiplantae > Streptophyta > Magnoliopsida > Asparagales > Iridaceae > Iris > Iris pallida. The sequence continues at coordinate 691,006 of JANAVB010004799.1, forward strand.
GCTAATGTGGTAGCAGACGCTCTCAGTAGGAGAGGCAGTACATTTATGTTGACAATACAGAGGCATATCTTACAAGACCTTCAGGAGATGGGCATCGAAGTTATACTTCCTAGTGATGTAGGAGTTCTAACAAGTCTACAAGTTCAATCCGACTTGGTAGATAGGATCAAGGCAGCTCAAGCACAGGACCCAAGGATTCAGAAGCTTAGGGCAGAATGTGAGTCAGGACTCAGAAAGGAGATACAAATTTATGAAGATGGTACACTTAGGTTTGGATCACGTCTATGTGTTCCCAGTAGAGATATCAGACAGGAGGTCATGACAGAAGCTCACAGTTCTCAGTATTCCATACATCCTGGAGGGACCAAGATGTACCAAGATATCAAGCAGCACTTCTGGTGGAACGGGATGAAGAGGGAGATAGCTAGATTTATTTTCCGTTGCCTAGTATGTCAACAAGTGAAGGCAGAGCAACAGAGGCCAGCTGGGTTATTGCAACCGCTTCCTATTCCAGAATGGAAATGGGAACATATTACAATGGACTTTGTGACCAGTTTACCGAGGTCACCAAGTGATAAAGATGCCATTTGGGTGATAGTAGATCGGCTTACGAAGGTAGCACACTTTTCTCCTTTCAGAGTTGGGCAATCTACAGAAAAATTGGCAGAGTTGTATATGCAACAGATAGTCAGGCAGCATGGAGTCCCTGTCAGTATTGTGTCAGACAGAGATACCCGTTTTACATCACATTTCTGGAAGAGCTTACATCATAGCCTGGGTACCAAGTTAAGATTTAGCACGGCTTACCATCCCCAGATAGACGGACAATCAGAAAGAAAAATTCAGACTTTAGAGGATATGTTGCGAGCTTGCACTCTAGATTTTGGAGGATCTTGGGAGAGCCACCTACACTTAGTCGAATTTTCATACAACAACAGTTATCAAGCCAATATCCTGATGGCGCCATTTGAAGCATTATATGGTAAGAAGTGTAGGTCGCCACTGGCATGGGATGATATCGGGGAGAGGAAGATGTTAGGCCCGAAAATGATTGTCCAGACAGTTGAAGTGGTCAAAGGAATTAGAGAGCGACTTCGAGTTGCACAGGATCGGCATCGTCATTGGGCGGACCAGCATCGTAGGCCGCTAGAGTTTTCTGTTGGGGACCACGTATTCTTGCGGATCTCACCTACCCGTGGGGTCATTAGATTTGGCGTTCGCGGGAAGTTGAGTCCACGGTACGTGGGCCCGTTTGTTATCCTTTATCGGATAAGCGATGTTGCTTATCGTTTATCCCTTCCACCTTCGTTACGAGAGGTACATGACGTGTTTTATGTATCTCAGTTATGTAGGTATGTATCGGACCCAAGCCATATCCTTGATCATTCTGAGCTGGTTGTTGGTACCAACCTGTCTTACGAGGAACAGTCTGTGTCTATTTTGGACCGAAGAGAGAAGATACTCATGAACCGAACAATTAGCCTTGTCTGGGTTGCTTGGGATCATCACTCTTTAGAAGAGTCAACATGGGAACGTGAGGATGATATCCGATCACGGTATCCGTACCTGTTTGACTCACAAGGTATATCTCTTTCTATATACCTTGATTGTTTTAACTCCTCATGCTTATCACCTTATGAGTAAAATTGCTTGGTGTCGTCGATAGTTAAACATAGATATGTTACTTGCTATTGGTATTGTAGAATGATTGCATACTCAATTGCTTATACTTAGATTAGTTTAGCTCTGATGTTTCTATCATGCTTGGATTTGAAATTCTGAGGACAGAATTTTTCTAAAGAGGGTAGAGATGTCACTTCCCGTTCCCGGAATACGTATTTTAAATATATGTACTGCTGGAATGTATTTATTTAATATTTATCATGTATTTTTCTGTACTTAAATTCCTTTAATTTTCTGCTAATTATTTTTCTGTATTTTACTTTCTGTATTTTATCTTCTGCTTTGCTTATTGGGTTCGGCCCGAGTTGGTTTAATTTCCGGCCTTGATGGTTCAACATGAACCTAACTCCCCACCTACCACCACCCCCATTTAAAACCCCAAAACCTTTCTCTCTCTTCATTACTTCTTCTCATTTCTCTTCTTCTTCCTCATAACTCCCCCACCAACCTAGGAGGACTAGGCAAGTGCCAACTTGCTTCTTGATGGATTCCTATTTTTGTTGTTCCATTTTCTTCTTCTCAAGATTCTTAGATACTTTAGTACTTAGCATTTTTGATTTCTACGGCTCATTTCATATAGATCTAAGTTTAATATATTTTTGGAATTTTTAGGTTTTGATATAGTAAATTTGTTATTTTTCAAGTTTTGATGGTTCCATGTTTTAGAAAATTTGATTCTACCCAATTTTGACTATTGGAAGTCCTGATTTCGACTTATTTTGAGTGATTTATGGTTTTTTTTGGTTCATGAGTTTTCATGGCCATTAGAGGCTGATTGGAGAAGATGAGCAGTACATGCTGTTTCTGGCGCATCCTATTTTCTGGCGTATGCAGTTTCTGGCGTATGCAGTTTCTCGCGCATGCTGTTTTCTGGCGCATGCTGTTTCTGGCGCATGCAGTTTTCTGGCACATGCAGTTTCTGACGCATGCAGTTTTCTGGCGCATGCAGTTTCTGGCGCATGCTGTTTCTAGCGCATGCAGTTTCTGGTGCATGCTGTTTTCTGGCGCATGTTGTTTCTGGCGCATGCAGTTTCTGGCGCATGCTGTTTTCTGGCGCATACAGTTTCTGGCGTATGCTGTTTCTGGCGCATGTTGTTTCTGGCGCATGCTGTTTCCTGGCGTATGCTGTTTCCTGGCACATGCTGCATGAACTTCTATAATTTCTTGGGCCTTTGGAATAATTCTTGTCCCGAATTAACATTGGTTGATATTGATTGTGACCTTGACTAATAATTGATCATGCGTTCCTAGTTGGAACTAAGAGACTGGCTAGTCGTCTTATTGAATTGAATGAATGAGACACGTTCATATTAATTATGAACTATTATAATCGATTGGCCGATCCCGAATATTGACATACAGGCACACATGCAGGCTTCAATTTATTTATTTATTTTCTACAAAAAGTAACATGTGTACTTTATGGTCAAGGCATGATTATTTCGTGGCTAGTTTTGATTGTTTCATTACGCTATGTAAGACCTACTTCCTAACCGCACGGGTATCGTTGTAGAGATGTGCATATCGTACCCCGTACGAAAGTACTCATTCTGAATGACCATGATCCACGGCATGGGATTTCACTCAACATAGAGGCTATTAAGTTAAATAAAATGATGATTGCATGGAGAGAACGGATTCCCGAGTTCTTACATGGCAGCCCTCTTTGGGACTATTAAGTGTCCGACAGGCCGGCTGGTTCCCACAGATACTGCAAATCTGCCACACGGGCATGGAGTGGTATCTGCTTATATTATTTATTGTACATTGTATATTAACGACGGGCGTCCCGCTGGGACTCGTCTAAATACATGATTGGCGCAATTGATTGATTGGGTAGACTAGCCTTGCTTGCACATAGTAAGAACTGAGGAATCCTTTATCGCATAATTCCAAGATAACTTGGAACCCACAATAGCAAGCTGTAGTAGTTGCATGGCCGTTTAAATTAATTTGGTTGTGTACTGTACCTACTCTGTTGACTAACTGAGATGATCAGAGTGTCGAGACATGACGGGCCAACTTCTGTCCTTGTTTGGTTGGGAGGTTGGTTCGAAGTGTCGTGACGTTGTGTGAATCCCAGTAGCAAGCAGAGATCTATTATTATATTCTCTTATTTACTGGTTTAATTCCTCATATCGTGCTTCCTTGCGGTACTTGCTATTAGAGGTCTAACCTCTCTGGTTTTGTATGGCCGGATTTAGAGCCGGTTCCCGAGGACTCAGCTTACTTCCACCTCCAAGATGGTCAATACTAGAGGGATGATCGCATGAGGACTCGTGTGGGTTCCTTACTTCCCCGCTCGTTTTGTTACTTATTTTATATTTTGCTGTTTGGCACCGACATGTTAGTCGGATTGTCTTGTACTTACTTTTACATAATTGTAATTAAGTCAGACTGCAGCTGATAACAATTGTGTATACCTTGCTTCGTCATCTGGCTATATTTTGTAAAGCCAGATATCAAGAACATTTTGACTGAGCATTTGTGACGCCTTACTGCTTTATCTTACATGTTCTCTATTTCTGTTTCTTATTTGAATGATTGAGACAATAGATGTGAAGTGACCATAGTGAGACTTTCATGTAGTATGCACCCCCTCGTCTTATTAGACAGCATTGATCGTATTATACAGTATTCCTCTACCCGTAATACGTAGCTGGCTGAGTCATTTCCCCGCTCTCCAGTATTCTGGTTCTGGGGCGTGACAACGATATACTAAGTGCGCAGGGCGAATGTTGCGCAGCCAAAGAAGCATCTTCTCAGATAAGAGCTGGGGAGGTTCAATGCCATCAACGTGTACCCCCCTCACTTCTCTAGGGGTAAATTGAGGAAGAGACACAAAGAAGTCGGGCCCGTCAACTCTCGCCAACGCCCACCAACAAGCTGGCATGGTGTCGTACTCCCAAGACTGATGACGGTATCGAAAAAGGAAGGCATCATCAGCGGTAACATCATCCTCTGTTCCGGGCCTCATCAACGACCGGTAATGCATCAATAACCACCCCATGAGATAATGGTATGGTAGCTCTATCCGCTCAAAGTCCAGTGTCATCTCGCGAGCAATGACTTTAGACGAAAAGGTGCGAAGGCCGTGGTGTACGCTACACACCATAGCCGAAAGAAGGGCCATTCTGACTTTGAAAACCAGCTTCACAGCCGGGAGAATGAAGTGGCGGCTGATCCTTTCAGTAGAACCTGTCCCTCCCGAGACTACGTAATTTCATAGCCACACCATCAAGAACACGACCAAGATTGCTTTCTCAGACATCTGCCGGGTACCATAGTAGAAATAACTGAAGGAGTCAGTGCGACTCCCAAATCTATCGCGGGTGGACCTCGACCTTTTGGCATTCAACATCAGATCCTTTACCTCCGCCTGGGTTTGAGGACCTCGAGAAAAAACCTGACCGGAAGGACGTAATTTGAAAAGATACGCGACCCAGGCCGTTGTATAGCGGGCGTTCCCTTCTGAGCTATTATTCTTCTTGATAGCAGTCTGGTGACAGATGCTATGGTGGCACAGCAGTTCCCGGTACACAGCGATGAAACCAGGGAATCGTCGATCCAGATCATCGAATTCCTCGTTCGTCGGGGTGTATACTTCAAAGGACTCGTCCTCCCACGGCAGCTTAGAAACAGCATGCATTTCATGGAGAGCAAGTCCCAACTCCCCTCCGGGCGCGAAGAAAGTCCCCGTACGCCGGTTATACATCTCCAAAAGGGCCATGAACAGCGGCTTGTTAATGGGCAATTCGTAACAGGTGCCCCGGATGGCATAGTAAAGGTCAATCTCCCGAAGGAATTCCTCGTAGTTCCTCAGGATCCATGAGGAAAGATTGGCCCATGTAGGAATGGGGTTTATCCAATTCAGCAGCGACAACCTGCCCACAGGATAAGACCCCTTGCGAGCGAGCTGATTCAGAAAGGTATCAGCTCGGGTAAAAGTGAAGTTGGGACCAGACACGTTTATAAAAGTGCCAGGAATCAGCCCCATCACACTCCGACTAACTGACTCCCTACTCGCACATGCTGACCTAATACTCATATTATAGTGGATGTTGCCCACGAACATCTTCGGTTGGGTTGGAGTTAGGGAGCCCACCATTTTCCTGCTCAATGGTACCATATTAAACCACAAGAGGGAAAAGTGCCGTTCCATCTCGGGAACATGGATCTCCACCCCGTTCACAGTAAAGTCCCAGTTCTCAGAAACGTCCAGCACCCGGGAGTTCTTTATGGATAAAGCATCTCCAAAGTGAAAAGCTGGTTTCAGATATTCTCCGTCCAGTCTCCCCGAATTCATCATAGTGCAAAGAAAGTGGAAAGGCTGGTTGTTGATGGCAGCCACCCTCTCTAAAGGCTCGTTGGTAGGAAGCTGATCTGTCACATGTCGAATTAAGCCGTCGAGCCGCACACCCATGGCAAATTGAGCTGAACCCACCAGAAGCTCTCCTGCCGGGTTGGTTGGGAGGTTCACTGGAAGAGGACAAGAAACAAGGATTAAAAGATGGTTAAAACGAAACCACTCGAAGTTTCTCAAAAAAGAGGTTCCTGTGTGCCTATGCGGCTCGGATCAACGAAGCCTTATGCGGCCCAATTCAGCAGGGTTTCATACGGCACGGCCTCAATAGAGCCTATGCGGCTCGGGTCAACGTAGCCTCATGCGGCCCAATTCAGTTGGAAGTTCCATGTGACACTGATTCGATAGCTTATGCGGCTCGGTTGAACTTATGCGGTTCTATCTAGAAAAAGAGCTTATGCGACACGACTCAGCAAAATTCTATGCGGGCCAGTTTGTCAGGAACATATGCGGTTCCGCTCAAAGGAGGTTTCATGCGGTTCAAATCCAGAAGTGCTCCTGCGGCTCAAATCTTTCTCATGCGGCTCAAACATAGGGCATACCCTATGCGGCTCGAATATGAGAGGGTCATGCGGCCCATACAACATATGCGGCTCCACCAAGGTCGAGCTTGGGCGGTTCAATGAAGACGAAGGATGAAGGCTTGTGCATATGTTATGCAACAGAGCCATGGGTCATTGGGGTTCAAAGTATTCAAATCCATTCCTTACCCTTGAAAGCAGGATGGACGTCAGGGTGCACTTCGGGCATGGCGGCCGACGAGGAAGCCGCTTTCTTGCCCTTTGCAGCAGCAGAGGCAACCTTGGAAGACTTGGAGGCCATTTTCGACGGTCGGAGAAGGGAGATAAGGAAAGAAAGTGGAGACAACAAGAGTTGGGGACGAAAGAGAAAGTAAAGATATCCCTCCTACTGAACTCGTCCCTATTTATAAACAAAAGTAGGGCGTTTCGATTCTCGTGTAACCAAAAACTGACCCTTCGGTTATCAAGGCGAGCCGCCTAAAATGAAGGCCAAACTCCTGGGATCCTGCCCCGAAAAGTGGCCTTAAAACTGATAGCAGATCAACAACATTTAATGCAAAAGATTGTCACATGTGGCAGGATGACGTGGCGAGGAACTCATGCGGCCAGAACAGTCCATACGGCCGAGACATCCATGCGGCCGAGACATCCATGCGGCCAGGACATCATATGCGGCTAGAAGAATTTATGCACAGCCATGCTTCTTATTCAAAGTATTTCAATTTTGCAAATTGAAAACTTTGAAGGGGGTCTTGTAGAAGCATGAAAAAGAATAAAGAAATATCCATGCGACCAGGGAGCCCCATGCGGCTCAAAAAGTTCATGCGGCTCAAGGATCCATGCGGCTCAAGCGTCTATACGGCTAACACAAGTTCTATGCGGCTCAGAAAGGAGCCACGTGGCCTGCAAACAGCTCTTCCATTTGTCCTTTACTGCATTAAATGCCTTGACGGCTGACAGCTCTGACACATGACAGCCCTGACACAAAAATACAATTATGACTCCGTCATAATGGCAGACTCCTAGAGAAATGAAGGAAATCTCTGGCACAATCTCCCGAAATCCATAAACCTTCATAAGGATTTGACACGTGGACAGTTGCAAGCGGCTCAAGAAGAGACCACCCAATGCGGCTCAAACGGAGGCTGCCCCATGCGGCTCAAACGGGGGCATTCCCATACGGCTCACGAAGACTATCCCCATGAGGCTCAAACAGAGGCATCCCTATACGGTTCACGAAGACTATCTTCATGCGGTTCACGAAGAAGGCACCCATCATGCGGTCACCTATACTCATGCGGCTCAGATCATTACCATGCGGTCCAAATGTTCAGGGGGCCACTCTCAAGCAGCCTTGACACGTGGCCAGCCTTATGCGGCTCAATGAGGAGCAACCTTCCTATGGCTCAGATTTCAGCAGTGGCTTGCGGTTAAGACACGTGGCATGATAGCGGGGCACATGGCATCAAATTGATCAAAATCCTTCAACAAATTCCAATAAACTATTGGGATCAAATTAGATCATTTGCAATCAAGCAAATTAATGACACGTGTTGAGAAATCCGAGATTGGCGTGACAAATTAGGAGGATTTATGTCAATCATCATTAATTACCCAAAAAAGATTTGATGCAATCACATTTATTGCTCAAATCTCGTATATTCCAGATGAACAGCCCAAATCTAGCGATCCTTAGCCGCCGACTTTTAAGGATGGGCAATCGTTGTAAACCCTATGATGCCCTCCACTCTTATAAATAGCAAGGTGCCATTCCCTTGCGAGGAGACAGACAGATAAGACAGACAGAGAGAGGAGATTCTCAGATAAAAAAAAGACACAGAGAGCTGTCATCGCTTTTCCGAACCTCTACCGTCACCCCCCAGAATCTAAAATAAACAATTATACTTAGATTGTTGTACCTCGGCTTTCGTTCCTAGGCTTTCTTTGTACAAGCGAGTTTGTATTGTAAAGTAAAAGTCCAGTCCTCCGATAATTGTTCTGTTCTTTTATATTTCATGGCAAACAAAGGCATGGAGAATGCCCATAACGTGGCTATGGCTGCCCTCGAGAGAGGAGAAGCAGCACGTTCGGAACCAAGGCCTGCTAAAGTCAGAGATATTAAAAAATTCAAGAAGTTGGGCCCTCGACCTTTCAAGGGAACCGAGGGAATCATCTATGCCGACGAATGGCTCGACAGCATGGAGCGTCTCCTCAGTGTCGCTCGACTTCCAGATGACCTCCAAGTTGAAGCTGTAGGACTCCAACTGCTAGATGAAGCAAGCACCTGGTATCGAAATGAACCCCGACTCCATGACAGGCAGCTTGACTGGAACACCTTCAAGAGGTTGTTCCACAGAAAGTTCTTTCTAACATCAGAGTTGCGGGAGATGGAAAGACAATTCCAGAATCTGAAGCAAGGGAACATGACGGTTGGTGAATATACGGCAGAGTTTGGTCAACTTAGCCGTTTTGCCAAGAACTTGGTTGCTGATCCCGCAGATCGTGCTGAAAGATTCAGATATGGACTGAGGGAAGAGATTCGTACCCCTGTGATCGCAGGCGACGCCAAGACGTACGAGAGGATTCTAATACGATCTCAGAATATAGAAAAGAGTCAGCCTGCTCGTTCAAAAAGGGAGTATTCTGGAACTAGCAACTTCCAGAGTAACCAGAAGAGGCCCAATGTCAACAACAACAACAACCACAACAGGCCTTCTCACCACCAGCAGCAGCACCATCAGGCGAGGACCAATGACAGAGCGCCTCAGAAGCAGATTCCTGTCTGCGATTTCTGCAAGAGACCAGGACATCAGGCGAACATCTGCAGGAAAAGGCTAGGACACTGCCTAGTTTGTGGGTCTGCCACCCACCAAGTGAGGGACTGCCCCACGGCATTCAATCGGACCGGAACAACACAGCAGAAGGCTCCCCTACCCACTCACCAATAACAGTTTAGACAACACCAACAGAAGACTGGGCGAGCCTTTGCCCTAACAGCAGACGAACAAGAGCCAGAGCAGGAACCCACCGCTGATGTCATCACAGGTTCTATTTATGTGCATTCACATCCTGCTTTAGTATTATTTGATTCGGGTGCATCACACAGTTTTATATCATCAAAGTTCATTTTTGCACACCACCTAGTTACAGGATTTAGCAAGATGATATGTAGAGCTATGACCTGTGGTGGACCCATACCCATCACCGAGACCTGTAACTGTCCCATAACTATCTCAGGCCATAAATTCTTAGCACCCTTACTTGTGATGTCCTTACCCAACTATGATGTAGTCCAAGGGATGGACTGGTTAAGTAAGCAGCATGCGCTGATAGATTGTCACAGAGGATGTGTAGTCTTCAGCCCACCTGGAGAGCCGGAGTTTGAAATCTCTCGAGCTTCGGAAGATATGGAGAGTGTTACTTACTCCTCTATCACTGAAGAGCCCGGGCCACCCCATCCTATCATAGTAGAATTTATGGACATCTTCCCTGATAGTCTTCCAGGATTGCCCCCGGATCGAGGTATGGAATTCACCATCGATCTAGTTCTCGGCTCTTTCCCTATTTCTCGAGGATGATACAGAATTCACCCCAAGGAGGCCAAGGATATGAAGGACCAGATTGATGAGCTGAAGGCCCTTAGATTTATCAAAGATGGAGCCTCACCCTGGAGAGCACCTGTCTTGTTTGTGCCCAAGAAGGATAGAACGGTACGGATGTGCATCGACTACCGTGCGCTGAACAACATCACCATCAAGAACAAGTACCCTCTGTCCCGGATTGATGACTTGTTTTATCAACTAAGTGGAGCCAAAGTATTTTCGAAGATAGATCTCCGATCTGGCTACCACCAAATCAAGGTCAGGAAGAAGGATATTCCAAAGACGGCATTCAACACCAAATATGGACAGTATAAATTTTTGGTCATGCCGTTTGGATTGACGAATGCCCCTACAGTATTCATGAATATCATGAACAATGTCTTCCATGAATACCTAGATCAGTTTGTTGTTGTCTTTATCGATGACATTCTGATCTACTCGAAGACCGAAGAAGAGCATGAAGAGCACCCAAAAAAGTTCTGGGAATCTTAAGAAAGGAGAAGCTCTATGGTAAGCTATCTAAATGTGAATTCTTCTTAGACAAGGTGGATTTTCTAGGCCACGTTGTCACAGGAGAAGGAATTTTGGTGGATCCAAAGAAGATAGCTGCTATTGAGAAGTGGAGTACACAAAGTTCAGTTGCTGAAATCAGAAGTTTCTTGGGCTTAGCTGGCTACTACCGGAAATTTGTTAAGGACTTCGTCAGGATTGCTGAGTCGATGATGAAGCTCACAAGGAAGAACGAAGAATTTGTGTGGATTGAAGCTTGCTAGTCAGCATTTAAGGAACTGAAGAAGAGACTTACAACGGCACCGATACTTGCGCTACCCGCAGGTACCGGTAGTTTTTCAATTTACAGTGATGCTTCTGGTAAAGGATTGGATCATATTCTTCAACAACACGGAAAAGTAATTGCTTACGCATCTCGGTAATTACGGACTCATGAGAAGAACTATCCCAGCCCACGCATGATTTGGAGCTTGCAACGGTTATATTTGTACTAAAGCTGTGGAAGCATTACCTTTATGGAGAGAGAGTGGAAATATTTACAGACCACAAAGTCTTAAATATGTTTTCACTCAGAAGGAGCTGAACATACGACAGAGGCGATGGCTGGAGCTGATGAAAGATTTCGACATCGACCTGCAGTACGTATCATCCGGGTAAGGCTAATGTTGTTGCAGATGCACCTAGTCGATACCCGATGGCAATGTTTTTGACCAAGGAGCGACATTTGTTGGAAGACATAGAGAAGCTTGGACTGGAGATTGTACTGCCTGAAGAGAAAATGAAGAAACTGGGACGAGAAGCCATTGTACCTGGAGCTGATTCATCAATAATGCAGTTGCAAGTGCGTTCAAGTCTGATGGACAGAGTCAAGGAGACACAATTCCAAGATGAAACACTTCAACTTTGGACAAAGTACTGGCAGGAACACTTGAAGGATTCTCAATCGCCAACGATGGAGCACTGAGGCATGGTACGAGACTTTGCGTACCAACTAGCAAACTGAGGAATGAGCTGATGCAAGAAGCTCACCAGTAATATTCCATACATCCAGGAGCTAACAAAATGTATCGGGATATGCGTACTGTAGTATGGTGGTACGGAATAAAGAAGGATGTATCCAGATATGTGGCTAGATGCTTAATTTGTCAACAATTGAAAGCTAGCAGACAGAGACCCACAGGACTATTGCAGTTGTTAGACATCCCGGAGTGGAAATGAGAACACATAACGATGGACTTTATGTCAGGACTGCCTCGATCCCAAGGAGGGAAGGACGCCATTTGGGTTATTGTGGACCGACTGACGAAGTCAGCTCACTTTATCCCCTTCAAGGTTGGTCTATCTACCGAGAAGTTGGCAGCACTGTACATGCAGCATATCTATCGGATTCATGGAGTTCTGGTAAGTATCGTATCTGACAGGAATAACAGATTCACCTCTCACTTCTGGAAGAGCTTGCACGATAGTTTGGAAACACAATTGAAGTTCAGCACCGCCTACCATCTCCAGACTGACGGACAATCGAAGAGAACAATACAGATGCTAGAGGACATGCTGAGATCTTGCGTCTTAGAATTTGGAGGGTCTTGGGAAGACCACTTGCACTTGGTAGAATTCTCCTACAACAACAGCTACCAAGCTAGCATCGGTATGACTCCGTTCGAGGCACTTTATGGACGTCGTTGCTGCACTCCACTTGCTTGGGACGACGTAGTAGAAAGAGTATTGCTTGGACCTGAGATGGTGACCGATACAGCAAAGATGGTAAAAATGATCAGAGACAAGCTCAAGATTGCTCAGGACAGACAGAAGCATTGGGCTGATAGCAGTCGTCGACCACTGGAGTTTGAAGCAGAAGATAGTGTCTTCGTCAAGATTTCCCCTACCAAAGGAACTATCAGATTCGGCAGAGCAAGAAAGCTGAGCCCCAGGTACATCGGCCCATTCAAAATTTTGAGCCGAGTCGGAGAAGTAGCATACCGATTAGCTCTACCAGCTAATCTTGAGGGCGTGCACAACGTCTTCCATATTTCACAGCTCAGGCGCTACATTTCGGATCTGGGCCACATCTTGGACCATTCGGAGCTGGAGATTGGACCCAGCCTCACAGTACCAGAGAAGCCAGTGGCGATTTTAGACAAAGGTGAGAAGAAAACCAGGAACTCTGTGACGCCCATAGTCAGAGTTATGTGACGGCACAATTCCTCAGGCGATTCTACCTGGGAGCGAGAAGATGAGATGCAGAAGCAGTATCCGTATCTGTTTGAGACCTGAGGTAACTTCTAACCCTATCATTTAATCGAGGACAAAATTTCCTAAGGAGGGAAGGTTGTGAAACCCGTAAATTTTGGTTTCATTATTTAATTAATTGAATATTTTGTTTGCTAATTTATTATTATTATTATTAAATTGATTCATTTAGGAAAATCATATTTTTAAAAATTATTATTCATAGAATTTTTATTTGGCCTGACCCGTCCCGAACCCGTCTCGACCCGTTTTCAAAACCGAACCCAATCTCGATTTTTTTTGAAACAAATCTTTAAGTTATTAGTGATTATTTATATACTATATTCTCCTTTAAGGAAATTCCTTTATTTTCCTTCCTTTCCAGAACATTTGTTTCACCTTCCCTTTTCATTTCCGTTCACTCCTCAGCCGACTCCCGGCTTTCCCGAATGCTCGAGCCTTTCCCCTTCCGTAACTCCGGCGACTCTTCATTCCCGTAACCCCCAATCTCTCCTCCTATATAAACCACCCTCTCCTTCATCCTCATCCATTCTCCATTCTCCATCCTCCCAAATCCCGAACCCCCAAACTCCTTTTCGGCGACCCGACCCGAGCCTAGGCGAACCCGCTTCCAGCGGCCTCCCGTCGCCGTTCCTGCGCCAGCCCCTCGCCGTTGGCCCCAACCCGGCGCCGATCCTGATCCGAGCGGCCTCCGTCGCTGTCCCCGAGCCACCCGCGGCCCAGGCCGACCGCCGGCCACCGAGCCCCGCCCCCTGCGCGTGCCTCTCCGGCCCTGATCCCCTGTCCCCGCGGCTGTGTCGTACCCCGACCCGCTGTCCGCAGCGTCTTACGGGTTCCGATCCGCTGTTTTCATGGCCGTTCCCCGCTGTCCGCGTGTTCTAGATTATTTCGGGTCCGCACGGATTCGACCTTTTCCCTAATTTGTATCTGAGAGCTCTAGCCGAGCACCCGAGGTATATTTTCGTGTCCATGTGTCCCTTTCATTGGTGTGTCGCACATACGTGTCGATGATGACGCGGTCCCGACCCTGTTTCAGGGATCGGTATTTGATATTGTTGCATAGGATACTTTTTCCGAGTTCGGCTCGGATTAGTTCTGTAGTTGGTATGCTCGGCTTATATGTTTTCCATTGGTTCTGAGTATTTCTATGGTTGGGATACTTTTGCCTGTGGCTAATTATTCATTAAAATTTAGATATTATCTGTGTGTTGTGATTTTGTGTTCTCCCTGGTTTGGGATTGACTGGTTGGGTGTGGTGCGATACGCCTCGTGGCTAGGTTGTCCTAGTTACAGAGGAGGTGCTGCCCGAATTTTCAGTAAAATCTTTCAAATTATTATTATTAATTAAGTTCATTTAAAACCTGTTTTCATACCCGGTCTTTGCAAATGATTTCCAAAAATTGGTTTTGTTGGTTTAGTTTTGTGGTTTTTGTGAGTTTTGTATCGCCTATTAGGCGACGACCATATCGGTCGGATGAGCCTCGGTGAAACGCAAACGCTACAGGATTTCCTGTACGTTGAGGTGTTAGCCAGCAACATGATGTTTTAAGACCAAGTCTGAGACTTACCCTATATTTTTATATTTTATAAAATTATTTAGAACTTGTTACTGGGTATTTTTATATTTCGAGTGCAGGGCCTCGGCCTGCTGAATGGACCGCTTCCCGGCGTTCAGAGCTCAACAGCAATATTTAAATTAATTTAAGTAAATAAATTATAAGGGCATAAGCCCAGTTTTCTATTTTCTTTTCTGCGACCCTGTATTGTGTAGCGTAGACTTTTTTTATTTTTCTGGGTTGTTGACTTGGTCGTTAAACGCGTAGAATATTAAAAATGAATATCTATTTTTATATAGAAAATTAATAAGTTTTTCTTACATTAAGTAATTTTGTAATTTAACAAATTCATTATTTCTTATTAAAAAGAAAGTCTAGTTTTATATATATTATGAAAATACCAAGTTTTGACAATTAACCTGGAGAATGCTATTTTTCCAATAAATATTAAATTGACTTTTACTTCGTAAATTAATTAATAGTAGATCGCAACGATAAACGTGTTCCGATAGAATAATTTTAACAAACTTAAAACTTGATTAGGATCTTTTTTTAGAGATTGTAACTAGCACACCTAGATATGGTTCAATTATGATTCTAAGACGGGATTCTCAACTGTAGGATTTCGAGGACGAGTTTGACTTCCCCGGTACCGACTTCCAATCCAGTCATAAACCAAGGCAAGTACGGTTATGTTTATTTGGCAATTTAATTAGTAATTGTTATATTGCATGCTTAAACCACATTGCTACAAGGAACTCTCGCCTAGAGTATTGATTGCTATTGAATGTGGGATATTGGGGGAGTAGTGTAGTGTTTTATGACCAATACCTTCATATTGCATTGATTGTGCGAGCTTACCCCTCTTACACACGGGTATAAGCCGTATCGTATCACTAGGATACTATTGTACAACCCAAGCCGGTCATATACATTACCTATTCAATTCACATTGTTTTCAATTGTTGGAAAATATTGTTCAAGTATTTCAAAACTGTTTAAGATTGCAAATTTTTATTATTATTTGAATTGTTAGATTTTCATAATTGTACTTTGCTCCTTTCCTGACTGGATTCCCCACCCCCAATAGGTAACATTGATGAGGCTGAGCTATTATATAATAGCTATTATGATCCAGTGCTTTACCCTGCGGTGCTTCCAGAGTCTCACTCGGAGGACGTCGATCATGAGGCTGATGAGCCGGCTATCTAGATAGTTGTTGTTCATTTCTAGTTTTCTTTGTGTTGGAGTTGAACTCTTATTTCAGTATTTTATTATCAGTTGTATCTTTCTGTGTTGGACAAATTAAAGTTTTTAAATATTCGAAACAATAAAGTTGTGACAAATGTTTAGTTGTTGTTGAGATTACCTGCAAGTGGAAATAACTTACTGCCGCTGTCACACAACGGTACAGGCTGGGCATGATCCGATTCGACCCAACAATTTGGGATCGGGTCGTGACAATTTCTCTGCGTACTCTTGTAAATGCTGTTGTTTCGGATAACCTTATGAACCGCCTTATGCAAGCGCAACTTAGGCTTGCACGGCATCACGCCCGAGG
This sequence comes from Iris pallida, assembly GCA_029216955.1. Taxonomy (NCBI): domain Eukaryota; kingdom Viridiplantae; phylum Streptophyta; class Magnoliopsida; order Asparagales; family Iridaceae; genus Iris; species Iris pallida. The sequence continues at coordinate 707,052 of JANAVB010004799.1, forward strand.
GACGACTATCGATTCTACCGAATCGGGGCGTGACAGAGAGTTTCAATTTGAAACTCTCTGTCACAGCAAGTTTCAATTAGGACTGCCACACCCCGGCAGTCCTACGCTTAAGTAGGACTGCCATAAGGACTGCCAGGGTGCTGGCAGTCCTAATTGAAACTTGCTGTGATAGAGAGTTTCAATTTGAAACTCTCATCACAAAGAGTTTCAATTAGGACCGCCACACCCCTGGCAGTCCTACTTTAGTGTAGGACTGTCAGGAGTGTAGCAGTCCTGATACTAAATCACAACTATATATCAGACACTTTACAAACACTCCTCAAGCTTGGCCAACAACTTAAGTTTCCAAACATAAATAACAACTACATATCAGATAACTACCTATCCAACAAGTACATAAATAACAACATAAATCACAACTACATATCAGACAACTACATATCCTTCAAAATATCCAACTTCAAAAAAAAAAAAAATAACAACTACATATCCTTCAAAAGTCTGCCCAACAACTTAAGTTTCCAAACAACAAAAATATCCTTCAAGTTTCCAAACAACAAAAATATCCTTACAAAAACATCCAAATTATATCCAACTTATGCCTGAACATCCAACTACATATCATGTCGGGACTTTGAATGAGACTCCATATTATTCATGAAGGGGAACTCGACCACGTCATCGATGCGATCAAGCTCGTTGGCGACCGCGACACTAGTGTCACTTTGGCAACCTCTCCGGAGTGTCTTGGCCAATTCCTTCGTCTTTTAGACTGTAAATGAAAGTATAAGTGAATTAAGTCTACAAATATGGAAATCTCAGTCTAATTACAAATACTAAACTCACCATCCTCACCAACCCAGCATACAAGATATTTTTGGAAGGAAGAGCTCCAATAGCTCTGACGGCCACGGGACCCGGGTTTGTAGGGTTCGACAACTTAGGATGTACGACCCCCAGGAAGTACGACATGTAGTCCTCGCTGTAGTCGGCCATCAGGGTGACCGGTCGTTTTTCAGATTCCTAAAGTACATGTCGTTGCCACTCAAAGAAAATGTCGATCAAAATCTGCCGGTTTGTAATTTAAAGGTTGGGTTCCGTGCAGAGGCTCCAACATTCGTAATGTGCGCTTCAGCACAGTTTGCACGAAGCCAAACTGACGAAGTACTCTATCGGGCATGTACGGCTTCGTGATCTCATAGCATGTGATCATGCCATGAAATAAAGAAACTGGTTGGACCTCACATTTCTGCTTGCGTAAATCCCGATATGGATTCCAAAAAATCTGTAGAAAAACGGTTAACAACAAAACAAAATTAACATAAAAAAGTAAGTAAAAATTTAGTACCTCTTTTGGCACCAAATTGTCTAGTACTTCACGAATGGAAGCCAGTGTTTGCCAATTTTTGGTTTCCAGCTGAGATGGCCTCCATCGAGACACTCTAGGAAGGTTTTTAACATACTCTGGGTTCAGGTCACCCCGTCTGAGCATCGAAAAATGCTCGTATATCCATGACTATAAAATTTATAAATGAATAGTCAAAAAATAAACAACAAAATAAAGTATACGAGATTAAATTGTTAAAAGTTTTCTTACATGTAGCAGAGTCTGACAGCCGGCCATTATCTTAGTCTCGACACGGGATGCGATGCCGAGCTCGCGGTAAAGATTGGCTAGGATACCGATTACCCAGGATATATCAATGAAGTCATCCACTTGAGATAAATTGAGCATGTACCTAGCATGTATCAACGTTCCGAACTTGTCCAAAATGTCGACCGTTTATAGGACGAACAACATGTACGCACGGGCCACCGCGTCGACCATATCATCGTCATCGTCATCCACCTCTATATCCATGAAGTGGTCCACCAGAAATGGTAGAGAAATTCCATATGACTTCTTGAAGCCTGGCAGAGTTATAAAACTAGTAGCCTGAAGTCCAAGGTGACTTGAGATAAACTGGACGATCTTCTCGTACTATTTCACGAATTTTTCATTGGTGTAATATTCTTTGGTCATGACGCGCCCGGTCACTGGTAGCTCCAGTATCTGGTAGACGTCGTCAAGTGTAATGGTCATCTCCCCTGCTGGGAGATAAAATATGTTGGACTCCGGGTGCCATCTCTCCACAAAGGCGGATATGAGGGCACTATCCATTGTCCTATAGGCATTTTGTGCCAAATTGTGCAAGCCGCTCGGTATGATTTTGCTCTGGACGACCTCCGATAAGCTTCCAAACTGCCAGGACACAGTTTTCTTCCCGTGACCACAGCCCTAAGGAAAAAATAGGTCCTCTGTATCGAACAACAAAAAAACATAACAATTATGAAATACATATATATATATATATATTTTTTTTTATGAAATACATATATATATATATATATATATATATATATATATATATATATATATATATATATATAGTATACTAAACTGGTAGCTTACAAACGTAATGTACATACTGGGTTCTTTCATATTTTATACGCAATGTGGTTCTCAAAAGAAACCAACATTGAGCAACCGGGCGGACGGACAGATGGCTCAGAAGGACTGGTCTCCTCTGATGGAGTAGAACCGCCTTGACATTATAGGAGTCGGCCAATTGGCACGTCGTCATTGTCATCGGAAGAACGCGTAGGAGTAGGAGCTCGTTGCTTCGACCGAGCTTGGGGTGCCGGTGGCGGCGTCCGAGACCGAGCTTGGGGCGCCGATTCAAAAATTGTAATCGGACGCTCGAGAGGACGTCCCTCACGTTCCTTCCGCTTTGACGGGGTGGGTCGTATTCTTTTGTTAGCGGCCGGAGGACTGTAGGACAACGTACATTTATTAGATAATAAAAACCAAAATAGAACTGTTACCCACTCCGTCCTCCCTCCCTCCCCCGTATATGAGCATCATGCATAGGGGCGGCCCGGAGGAGGGGCAAACAGGGCTTGCGCCCTGGGCCCCAAATTCCAAGGGGCCCCAAAAAAATTTAAATGTTAGTAATAATAACAAATAATAAAATATTGTTATTCTGATTTCTTCTTCAAAGTCCAAGGTCGAAAAAAATTTATTATAGCAATTCAACAAATAGGGCATGGCACATAGGAATTAGATAGCCGTCCGACTCTTCAATTTTAAAGAAAAAGCTAGTATTCCCATCACTTCAAATTTTCTTTTGTATTTCAGAGGGGAAAAAGTTATTCACGTCCCTTCCGATTCCAGATGACCAGCAATAGTTTTTTTTTAATTGTTCATTTTAATTCTCTCTCCATTCTCCCTTTTGCTTATAATTGAAACACAAATTTATAATTTTCTTCAATTTTTTCTCCTAGAATCCTTCACAAGGATTCCGCGAAGTAAAACTACACAAAGAATGCCACGGCGGCAAACAAGCTACTCTCTCTCTCTTTCTCTCTCTCTCTCTCTGGCCTCTACTTGAGCTTTGACCCGAAGAGGAGACAAAAACGTGAGGTAGAGGTATCAATACGAACCTGATATTTTTGCAAGACTTTCATTTTAAGAATTGAAATATTTTTAAACTTTTGTTCCTCATGATGTTGGCTTTGTTATATTTTTTGAGTTTCCTCTGCCGTCGACGATTGAGGACAACCTCTTTGCCCCTATCTTTTGAATGAGGGGTTCTATTGATGTAGTTTCTTTTTTCGAAAGTTCCAAGCTATATTTACATATAATCTACTCTGCACAGCCATAAGCACACACTTAGAATTTTGCATCTTTTAAAAATTATGATACATATTGTTTGTAGTAGATCTTCGGTCTTCCTTCGTAATATCTCTATTTATGCATGTTTCCATAATAACTAAGTTTCAATCAGCTTCTGTAGTATATTTAGGTCACTACGTGTTGTGATTTATAGTTGATCCCACGTTGGTGTTGAATAGCGATGAGCCGATGGCAATGAGTTTTTTCGTTTATCTTTGCACTTAAGATTTCACACTTAAAATTATAGGTTCATAGTGTTGAATATACTTTTGTAAATCTTTACACTTAAGATTTCATAATGATTTCGTTTTCAAACTGAAATATTTTGTAACTTTTCTTCTTCCTGATTTTGGCTTCTTTTTTTTTTATGTTTTTTGAGTTTCTCTGTTGTTGATAAATTAGGTAAACAAACCCATATATCTCAATCCTAGTATTGAAAAAACATAAACAAGAAATGTTAAATAACATATTGCATCGGATTTTTTTTAAAAAAATTACGGAAGTAGTATTGCCATTTGCCAAGATATATTCATGCAAAATTTAATGTTAGTTGGCATGTATCTGCCCCAGTCCAAAAGAGTTCACTTTGGTTTATTGTATCATGCAAAAAAAAAATTTTGATGCTTTATTTTCAATATATTTTTTGAAAAAGGGACATCATTTTGTATTTAGTCCTGGGCATCAAAATGTTCCGGGCCGGCCCTGATCATGCAGTTACCGACCCCCCCTCCATATGAGGAATATACAGTACCAATCCTCCCCCCTCCCTCCCATTTCCAACCCCATATCTCATTAGCTGTCCTAATGTAATCAAACCCGACTGTAGCAGCCGAACGGCCAAAACGAGATGCTCGTTTGTCGTCTTCTAGGGTTAGGGTTTCAAGAAAAAATGTGGGTTTGTCGTGTTCGAAAATTTCTTTCGTGAACCCTAAAGAGATTCTAAACCTAATTTATCAAAACTTTTTAGAGAATTAAAAATATTCTAGGGTTTTGAATATAATGTAGAAAATTCTTGAAGAAATTAGGAAAGAACGTACCTACATTCCGGTTGCTTCGACTTGCGTGTTATCTTTTCGAATATAGGAATGTTGTTGAAAAAATTTTGGTGGAGGAATTGGGAGTGGAGTGGTGGAGGAGAAGAAAAGTAGGGTTTTGGGAGAGGGAGAGGGAGAGTTTTTTCTTTTTTTCTGGAGAGAGAGTATAATATGAGTTATGGAAAAGAATGAAGGGTTTGGGGGGTTGGACTGCCCCCAAGCAAAATGTGGGTGCCCTCCAGCAAAATCTCCACCTGCTTGGACTGCCCCCAAATAAAAAAGGTGGTGCCCTTAGAAAAAATCATTTTTTTTCCAACAAAACTTGACAGTGCTAAGGCTGAACCAAAATCAAAACCCACTACCACATGTCAGCTTTTGATTGATCGAAACAAATCTAATAATGTCAGCATCCTCTGCTAACATGGGCAAAAAAAATTCGGCCAATCAAGACCAGCCGACACACGATTTAAACCGCGGTATGTATATCACTGTGCGGTATGTATATCACTGTTTTTTTTTAAGGTCGATATGACATCAACATTCAATGTCAAGGTTTTGGTTAATAGTTGCAAATTTCTACAAAGATTGCTATGAGCATATGATAAAACCTAGGGAGATAGTTCTTGATTTCTAATTCGACAAGTCACAGATAGATAATTAAGAAGTTGATTTACTTGAACCACGATATAATAATGGGAGAAGATTATGTAGATTGACAGGAGGATAGATAATTACACGAACCAAAATATGGATAGCATGAGAAGATCATGTAGATTGACCGGAAGTTAATTTGTAAGTGGTTTTTTTTGTGACTCCAATAGCATTTGAATCATTTTAAGAGAATATTTGGTTTTTTGAACTTAAACAATAACTTAGAGAACTAATTTCTAAGTTATTCAAAAATTTAGTTCAGATGGATTTGTCTCGGAGTTCTCAAGATCCTTTACTAAGTTTTAAAGAAAATTCGTAGAAACTTGAAATTTTTTAAGTTTAATGCGAGAAATGGAGGTTTGAAGATGGATTTGTCTCGGAGTTCTGGATTCCAAGATCAAAATAGCCCCTAAGGTCTTGTTTCAAACGCAAAATTTGAACATTGGGAAAGAAAACTCATTTATTTTTTGTATTTTGATGTCAAATAAAATAGACATGAAAGAAAATTGATTCCTAAGACCATCTCCAATAGGGGTTTCTATCTTCCCTATTTCTATGGAAGAAATCCATTTTAGAAAAAACTTCTCCCAATGGTAGTTTCTATCACCATTTCTATCCTAGGTGGCAATGATGTAGGATATAAACTTTCTAGGAGGATTTCTACATGTAGAAACCCTCATAGAAATTCTCCTATCTCTCATGACAATTATTATTGGGCCCCACACCATTAAATTAGTCCTTTTACTATGTGACACATATGATAGAAATGGAGAACCATTAGAGATCATTTTTTGTATGTTTACAATTTCTATGTAGAAACTCTTCCAACTAGGATAAAAATCTCCTTAAAGTACAATGCCAAGTAGGATAAGAACTCAATTTTAGAAATCACCATTGGAGATGGTCTAAGAGGAAAAAAAAAGTATGAAAAAAATAGTTCTTCCACCAACCCAACAATTCTCTCATCTAAGGTCCAATTTTCTTGACACTTCCAAGCACTGAAATTTTTTTAGTTAGAATTATAATTTTTCATTTTTTTTTTTAATTTCTTTTCCTTTCCGCAACCAAACAAGGCATAAGTCCCCCACACACTATTGCCATTAACTTCATTTTATTTATAGAACACAAGGAACCGTAGCTAATGAAGTCACTCACAGTTTTCCTATGGGGTTGTTCAATGTGGATGTTACTGTACTGTACGTCAAAAGCGCGTAGCACCTTTCACATTGATCAGTTATTATTATTATTATTATTTTACATTTTTTTTGGCACAAATATTAATTAAGGGTGAATTATTACGGGACAGTATTTTTGACACTGTTATGTATATTCAGGATTACCAATTTTTTCCTGTTAGCATAATCTAAATATTAACAACCTTAATTTATATAACCGTTCAAATTTTGATAATTCTGAATATGTACACAACTATTAAAATATTGACAATTCTAAAACTGTCAAAAATTATATTATCATCTAATAATTTTTGTAGTACCGTTAACATTTTTTTATTTTTATAAATGTTTTAGTCGGGTAAAGTGGATGAACCATCCCCACAATAAGAAAGGGGTCATAGTTGCTCTTACAGTCTCCACACTTCTTCTTTACTCCTTCACAGAGAAATGGGTCTTCTATGGGTTTCTTCTCTCTTCCTTCTGCTGCTACTCTCTCCTCCACAATGGGCTTCAGCTGCAGTTGAAGATGGTATGCATTTCTGCTGACCTTTACTAATTACTAATGCTTGCTGCATGCTCGGTTCTCTCTCTCTCTCTCTCTCTCTCTCTCTCTCTCTCACACACACACACAGGGCCGGCCCGGGGACTTGGGTTGCCCTAGCCGAAACTAATTCCGGTTGCCCCTTGATTTTTATTGAAAAACTAATTACAATAAAAATATATAGATAAAAAATGGAGTAAAATCAAGATTATATTATAATTTTAGCTTAAACTATATCATAAAATATTGATTACAAAATTAACAAAAAAATTTAAATCCGGTCATGGTACTTTATAAAGTAGTACAATTTAGTAAGCATACAATTTTGTTAATCTAAAGTTGAGATTTGGGACCAATATTACAATGTATATCCACAGAAGAATTTAGTAAGCATACTATTCTGCAAGTCTAAAGTAGTTTGGTTCTTAATCAGTACTTGGGCTAAAAAAAAAAGAGAGTTTGCTGTACCAAAATAAATCCATTACCTAAATGGCCACCGGAGGAAATGGAGAAGGACCCTGACCTCGCCTACACTGATGACTGACTAGCTAACGGGGAAGAAGAAACTACAACTACATCCTCCTTGGCTGCGGCACGATGACACCGTCCCGTTCTCGAGGGCCGCACTCCAGTCAAATGCTATGCCGACTTCATGCGTGCTCTCTGTGACCGCTAGTTCTACAGCTCCACTCCTTCATGCGTGCTCTTTTTTTCTTTTTTTCTTTTTTCTTTTGGTGGAGAGAGAGTGTAATATGAGTTATGGAAAAGAATGAAGGATTTGGGGGGTTGGGCTGCCCCCAAGCAAAATGTGGGTGCCCTCCAGCAAAATCTCCACCTGCTTGGACTGCCCCCAAGTAAGGGCTGTCCCCAAATAAGAAGGGTGGTGCCCTTAGAAAAAACCATTTTTTTTCCAACAAAACTTGACAGTGCTAAGGCTGAACCAAAATCAAAACCCACTACCACATGTCAGCTTTTGATTGATCGAAACAAATCTAATAATGTCAGCATCCCCTGCTAACATAGGCAAAAAAAATTCGGCCAACCAAGACCAGCCGACACACGATTTAAACCGCGGTATGTATATCACTGTGCGGTATGTATATCACTGTTTTTTTTAAGGTCGATATGACATCAACATTCAATGTCAAGGTTTTAGTTAATAGTTGCAAATTTCTACAAAGATTGCTATGAGCATATGATAAAACCTTGGGAGATAGTTTTTGATTTCTAATTCGACAAGTCACAGATAGATAATTAAGAAGTTGATTTACTTGAACCACGATATAATAATGGGAGAAGATTATGTAGATTGACAGGAGGATAGATAATTACACAGGAGGATAGATAATGGGAGAAGATTATGTAGATTGACAGGAGGATAGATAATTACACGAACCAAAATATGGATAGCATGAGAAGATCATGTAGATTGACCGGAAGTTAATTTGTAAGTGGTTTTTTGTGACTTCAATAGCATTTGAATCATTTTAAGAGAATATTTGGTTTTTTGAACTTAAACAATAACTTAGAGAACTAATTTCTAAGTTATTCAAAAATTTAGTTCAGATGGATTTGTCTCGGAATTCTCAAGATCCTTTACTAAGTTTTAAAGAAAATTCGTAGAAACTTGAATTTTTTTAAGTTTAATGCGAGAAATGGAGGTTTGAAGCTTTAGTTTTCTGGATTCCAAGATCCAAATAGCCCCTAATTAGGTCTTGTTTCAAACGCAAAATTTGAACATTGGGAAAGAAAACTCATTTATTTTTTGTATTTTGATGTCAAATAAAATAGACATGAAAGAAAATTGATTCCTAAGAGGAAAAAAAGTATGAAAAAAATAGTTCTTCCACCAACCCAACAATTCTCTCATCTAAGGTCCAATTTTCTTGACACTTCCAAACACTGAATTTTTTTTAGTTAGAATTATAATTTTTCATTTTTTCTTTAAAATTTCTTTTCCTTTCCGCAACCAAACAAGGCATAATTCCCCCACACACTATTGCCATTAACTTCATTTTATTTATAGAACACAAGGAACCGTAGCTAATGAAGTCACTCACAGTTTTCCTATGGGGTTGTTCAATGTGGATGTTACTGTACTGTACGTCAAAAGCGCGTAGCACCTTTCACATTGATCAGTTATTATTATTTTACATTTTTTTTGGCACAAATATTAATTAAGGGTGAATTATTACGGGACAGTATTTTTGACACTGTTATGTATATTCAGGATTACCAATTTTTTACTGTTAGCATAATCTAAATATTAACAACCTTAATTTATATAACCGTTCAAATTTTGATAATTCTGATTATGTACACAACTATCAAAATATTGACAATTCTAAAACTGTCAAAAATTGTATTGTCATCTAATAATTGTTGTAGTACCGTTAACATTTTTTTATTTTTATAAATGTTTTAGTCGAGTAAAGTGGATGAACCATCCCCACAATAAGAAAGGGGTCATAGTTGCTCTCACAGTCTCCACACTTCTTCTTTACTCCTTCACAGAGAAATGGGTCTTCTATGGGTTTCTTCTCTATTCCTTCTGCTGCTACTCTCTCCTCCACAATGGGCTTCAGCTGCAGTTGAAGATGGTATGCATTTCTGCTGACCTTTACTAATTACTATTGCTTGCTGCATGCTTGGTTCTCTCTCTCTCTCTCTCTCTCTCTCTCTCTCTCTCTCTCTCACACACACACATATATATATATATATATATATATATATATATATATATATATATATAACTCCGCGAACGGATATCTGTAGGCGCGGATCAAGATATCCACTCGCGCGGAGTTCTACCAAATCCTGCTGCACCATCGGATCGAGCAGGGCCCGTACAAGGTCCATGCGATGTTGCATGATCCAACGGCCAAGGGACATGGGACTTCAGCCGGCTCCGAAAATAGGGATCCCGATCCGAATCATATATATTTTGATGCATTTGCGTAGTTCGTGATCTACATATTCCTTTTTCCTGTGTCTTCTGTTTTCTGTAGGTTAGTTTAGTAAGGAAACGTGTATAATCCACGTAGAGTTTATGAAGTAACATGATATTAGAACAACGTAAGTTCGACTCCTGTGACACAGAGAGAAAAAAAGACCGCAGCGGAAATCCTGCTGTTACATAAGAGTGGGGAAGAGATCCGCGACTTCTAGTTTCTTTTTTTTTTTCTTTTTTTTTTTTCTTTTTGAATTGTTTGATTGTTCGTAAATAAAAACTATCTATAACAAAAATTGATGTAATTAGTGTTACAGTCACCTTGGCTGGAACAAATTAATGCTGCAGAATGTAAGGCATTTGTTATAAATTTTGTTGCAGCAAATTAACTATTTACATCCAAACTAAACCTTGGAATTGATGTAAATGCTACAGTAAAATCATTAGTGAAAACTTGAGACTCACGTAAAATGGAAAATAGAACCATAACAAAATCCTTGGATGAAAGTCACTTGAGAGGCACATAACAAAGTCATTTTCTATAAGTGGGGAATATCACAAATGCTTCCACTTTTCTCTCTCTCTCTCTCTTTTTAATCTTTGTAAAAAGTGATAATTTTAGATGGAACTCTTTTTTCTTTTGTGTTCTTTTTTTTTTTTTTCAGAAGAAAAAGGTGCAAATTCTTTACTTCCAGCTTGATGTACTTTCCACAAGCTTGAGACAAAGTTGTCCATTAATAGAAGAAGGGGTCAATAAGTTGATAATTTCATCACTATTTTTTCCTTCTCATTCTTCGACTTAATCCGGTTATTGTTGGTGCTTTCTTTACATGGAAAAAACTTGTTCTCAACATGCCTTGTAAAAGTTTAGTCCCACATCGAAAATGCACTATGAGTTATATATCTCAACATATATATTTGTTTGTGTTGTTGAGAGATGCACATGGGGTGGTGATCCTAAGGAGGAAACCATGTGGATGATTTTATTAGGAGGTAAGAATAAGACTCCAAGGATTAAGCATTAAATCTTTTGTCATTTTCTTGGATTAATTTCATTTGGAGCTAAGCCCCAAAGGGACTTAGCGACTCGGACTCGGACTCGGGCTCGGGCTCGGGCTCATGAGGCGTAATGTAGCGTTTTGTTGGCGCACTTTGCACTCAGCAGTCATGCGGCTCATATGCGGCCATGCGGCCTCATGCGGTCCATGCGGCTCATGCGGCCAAGCTGCTGCCGCATGGAGGGCTCCGCTGACTGTGAAGGCTACAAGTCAGTTATGGAAAGACTAATTCAATGCGATTAATTCAGATCCACTTTTTGTGGGATTTGAATTAATATGAGGCGTAATGTGGCGTTTTGTTGGCGCACGTCAGCAGTCATGCGACTCATATGCGGCCTCATGCGGTCTTATGCGGCTCATGCGGCTCATGCGGCCTCATGCGGTCCATGCGGCACTTGCGGCCATGCGGCTCATGCGGCCAGGCTGCTGCCGCATGGAGGGCTCCGCTGACTGTGCAGGCTACAAGTCAGTTATGGAGAGACTGATTCAATGCGATTAATTCAGATCCACTTTTTGTGGGATTTGAATTAATTTCGTTGCTATCTTTGTGGGATTTGAATTAATTTCGTTGCTATTTTTGTGACATTTGATTCAATCTTTCCATAACTGAAGATGCGGCTAGGTTTCCACCATCTCTCTATATATACTCTCTTCTGGCCTCCTTTGTGAACTACTACAAATTTTATAAGTTACAAAGAGAGAGAGAGAGAGAGGGAGCTGCTGCCGCCATTGCAAGTCCATCCGAGGAGTCAGAACAGAGGTGACTTCGAGCGTTCCACAAGTTATTCAACTTGCTGGTTCCTGGAAGCAATTCGTGTGGGACGAATCTTGCTTTGAGCAACGGTGTTTTGACACCCCAGCAACTTTTTTTCATTTCATCTTTCTCTAGATTATTGTAACTCGTTCTGTCCCAATTGCAACACGTTTGCAAGGAAGAACGAGAGATCTTCTCTTCTCTATTTTCCTCCTTCATATTGTAATCTGGCTATTTGGCTTTCTGTATCATCGTAGATCTTGAGTTTGATCACTGCAAAATTTTTGTGTGACTCTCAGATCTCGGTTGCATCAGTTTTTTATCTTTGGTCAAGCCCCGGGAATAACAGTTATAACTTTAGCTAGGTTCTTTTCTTATTGGGCGAAACCAGAAATCTGAGCTGGAGTAAGCTGGAGTGGATTAGGGTGGACTAGATATAGTCTGACTCACAAAAAAAAAATTATATATGTAATTTTTTTTTTGGATGGACTACAACCCCTCACTTGGGTCCGCCATTGCTCGTTGGTATGTTTATTTGGAAGCAACATGTGTTTACTTAGAGAAACAATCAACAACAAAATCCCAAAATTTGGGGTGTCATTTGGATATATGTTCATGAGAAGAAAGCTCCGGATTTTTTCAAGTAGTATCTCACTAGCCCACCAACGAATTATAAATGTGAAGATAAATACAGATTTGGTGAAAATAAAGTGAGACATAATTTTTATTCAACTTAAAATGAAATGACATGATACATATACTTCTACTAGAGTACTCACTACGATGACATTTAGTCAATTTGTAACTCATATCCCTTGAGTTACATAACTTACATGACTCATGACTCTCAGGGGCGACCCTGACCCAGGGCAGACCGGATGACGGCCAAGGGGCCCCGACAAAAGGGGACATCAACATTGAACTGTCTGTAATAGAACTAATATATAGCATGTGCATTTTTTAACAAAAAAAATATTGTGGTGTAGTTGTTATAATGCTAGACATATATTTAAGAGGTCCTTGGTTCAGATTTTGACTATAACAAATTTTTGTTTTACTTATTTATATTTTTTTTATTATATATGGGAGTCCATTTTTGCCTCGGACCCCCCAACACTTCAGGGCCGGCCTTGGATTCTATGAATTACATAGCTCGTGCATTCAAGCTAATTACTAGCAAATAATGTTCTTCTTTGGTCTGTTTGTTTGGCAGGAACATGTGTTTACAATAATAATCAACAACAAAGTTTTCGTCCCAAAATTATTGGGTGTCTATTTGGATGTATGCTGCTTTTTTTTTCACATTAACCTTTGCTTCAGGACCATGTCCTGTTCAACAACAAAAACATACCATCCTTCGTAGTCTCGATCCAAATTCGTTAGGCCTATCCCTGGCCCTAACTACATAAATGTCGTGCAGCATTTTCGTCTTTTTTTCATCACTTTGATATCTACTTCTCCTACAAGTAGAATACAACATAACACACGGAATTGGATTATCCTAGTCGGAGTTAATTTTGATTGTCTCTTGACCGAAACTTTTGTGAGGTACTTCTTTATATTCTGAAAGGTTACCTGCGATTCCGACCTCTTGCAGATCACGATAGCTTGCATTCCACAATTACCATGTAAGGTGAAAGCTAAAAGTGAAGTTGGTGTATATGATTTGATCAGAAATAGTGACATAGATCTGTTTTTTCTGTTGACAACGTGTTCCAAAACCTTGAAGCCCCCCAATTTTTTAACCTTCATATGTATTACTAATCAAAAAAAATTATTTTTAGATTTTTGTCCAGCTATGTTTAATTTAGAAACTACAGTAGTCGGATCCTTATCATTTTTTTAGAGTTGTTCAAATTAAAGAACTATTTTTTAGTATTTGTACAAGCCTCTAGAATGTTAGTCAGAGTAAGTTTGAACGGTTTTTCTGTATAAGATCCTCCTGTGCCTCCACCCACAACGCATATAAATCGTTGAGAAACCCTATTTTTGGTTATAGCAAACCCTAAAATAGTCCAACACAAATCCTTGCCATTTGCATGAAACCAATTGTGCTGATTAAAACCCAAAACTCGTCAGTCGCCAACCGAACTGAACTCGGCCAGAGTTCAGTTTGGACCGTGCCAAAGGTTCTGTTATAAAATATTCGAGTTCAGACAGAACTCGTTCAGGGACCGAATTCGGGCCGACTTCGATCCCTGTCATCCAGACTGGATTGAGGAATAGTAAAATTGAGTTTCTATTCTACTATCATACTATAAGTAAATTACTATCCTAGTTGGCAGTGTTTCTACATAGAAATTACACAAAACATACTCTCCAATGATTCTCAATTTCTATTATACATGACAGAAAATAAAAGTTCAATTTAATTATTTAGTTTGAAAGTAGGGTACAATATTAATTGCTATAAGAAATGAGAATTTCTATGAGAGTTTTTACGTGTAAAAACATTTATAGAAAATTTTCATCCTACATCATGACCACGTAGGATGGAAATTGGAATAGAAACCATCAAGTTTTACTATAGAAATAGAAATAGAAACAAAAAATTATAAAGGAAGCATCAAAGTTCCTGATTATTGTGTAAAAGACACAAAGATTCAAAAAAAAAAAATTTAGCCCCGATATGTCCTAAAATAGGGCGTAGACTGTATTTTTTTTTAATATTTCTTCTTTTTTCCTCTGTTAAGGTTTACTAAACCGATTGTATTATAACTTTATGCCCAAAATTAGGCCCTAAAATACTTGTGTGTATGATTTACGTTTTTCTTTTGGACGTAAATTGGTGGATTAGAATTTCAACGGTTATATTTGGAATGATAACATGTAAAGTCTGCTATTTTTCAAGCGTCCATATTTAAACTTTACAACGCTTTTGTTTTTTCTTTTTTCCCCCTAAAATAGGGCATAAATTGACAGGTATTTTTATTTGCGTCCTATAAGGGTGTAAATTGATGTAATTCTTTTATGTTATCTGAGATAGGATTAATATTTATATCCTATTTTAGAAGGTATTGAACTGAATTCACAAATTGTCGTAACTTTGTGTCTTTTAAAAAAAAAAGATAAATCTTTGATGCCTCCTATGCAACCCCCACTGGAGATTGCCTAATATGATGCTCTATAGCTAGCCATAATCACTGTCAACTGTGATAAATGTTTGGATTATGAAGAAAGTCCAAAGAACTAAACTATTTGCATGCATTCAAGTTTTAGGTGTGTTTAGCATTGATTTCATTTAGATTCCTTAAACACTATGTCGCACGAGGCATACATATAAGGATATAATACCGATACGGACATGACATACATATTTTCATATAAAGGTACTACAGACACGACACGAATGCATCCCGTGTCCGAGACAAATTTACCAAGCTCACAACCCATCTTTATAATTCAGGTCTGCTAGATAATGGCGATTTCGAGACGGTCCCGACCGGCGGATTCTCCAGTACCGGCACGGGCGACGGCACTGCGTCCCTCCCCGGGTGGACCACGAGCGGAACTGTCGAGCTCGTCCGCTCCGGCCAGAAGCAAGGTGGCATGACCCTCATAGTCCCCCAAGGCAAGACACCACTTAATATAAGGAAAATAATATTTTGTCCGCAGTATGTAATCACGAACGTGATCGTAGGTCCACGTGACATTCAATTATTGGCCTCTCCTGCTATCACTTGATCTCACCTCCTTATAATTCGGATCGGGGCCAATGGAAGGTCACCACGTGGCATGCGGTTACGCCGTGGTCACAAACAACAGACAAAATATGAGTGTCCCTAATATAAACTTCCGAAAGATTAATTATTTGCAAAATTGCCATTTGTTTTAGGTGAACTTGCGGTTAGGCTAGGCAACGATGCTCAGGTCAAGCACCAGCTGGAGCTGGAGAAGGGCTCGACCTACTCCGTGACGTTCAGCGCCGCCCGCACGTGCGCGCAGCTGGAGGCGCTCAATGTGTCGCTGGGCTCCGGCGCCTCGTCCACGCTGGACCTTCAGACTCTGTACAGCGTGCTGGGCTGGGACTCCTACTCGTGGGCGTTCCGGGCGGAGGAGGAGCGGGCGGAGCTCGGGTTCGGGAACCCCGGAATGGAGGACGACCCCACGTGCGGGCCCATACTCGACAATGTCGCCGTCAAGAAGCTCTTCACTCCGGAACCGGCCCAAGGTTAGTGGGCATTCCCGCGTCGGATACGTATCAGATACACATTCCATTCGTACCCATGTTGTTACACACGAGGACGCATGGTGTTATTAATTTTGTAGTGTCCGTGCTTCCTAGGCTGTGACTAAGATGTCATGCATTTCAATCATTTTTCTGCACGCAGACAATGCGGTGACGAACGGCGACTTCGAGGAAGGCCCGTGGATGTTCGCCGACGCGGCACTCGGAGTCCTCCTCCCGACCAACCTCGGGCAGGACGTCTCCTCCCTCCCCGGCTGGATCGTGGAGTCCGACCGAGCCGTCCGCTACGTGGACTCTGACCACTACACCGTCCCCCAGGGGAAGAGGGCCGTCGAGCTCCTCTCGGGCAAGGAGGGCGTCATATCCCAGATGGTCGCGACCGCCCCGGAGAAGCAGTACAGCCTCGCGTTCACGGTGGGGTCGGCGGGGGACTCCTGCCAGGCGCCGCTGGCCGTGATGGCCTTCGCGGGGGACCAGGCCCAAAACTTCCACTACTCCCCCGCAGGCAACGCGACCCACGTGCCCGCCAACCTCACCTTCACGGCGCAGGCTGAGCGGACCCGGGTCGCGTTCTACAGCATTTACTACAACACGAGGAGCGACGACCGGAGCTCACTGTGCGGACCGGTCGTGGACGACGTGAAGGTGGTGGCTGTTTCGAGCGTGGCCGGGCTCGCGGCGGTGCAGTTCGGTCTGGTCAAGTTTTTTCTTGTGGCTTTTACTGTTGTGAGTTTGGTTTTGGGTTGAGAGGCTAATGAGTAATGAAGCCTCTACAGTGAGTATTAGGCAAATATACTTCATACTTGGTAGTCTTAATAGTGGTTGTATAAGTTTTTATGTATGATTTCTTTCAATTTGCAACCATTTCAAGTATGCAGTAGAATTCGCTATGTACTTCGCATAGACTCATCTCGACTATGCATTAAAAATACCAGACCGTGTCCAAAAATACCAGTCCCAACCGGGCTTGGTCGGGGCCTAGCCCGGACTGGTGGCAGCAGCAGGCCGGGCCAGGTCCGGCCCGGTTCGGAAGAACTGAGTCCAGTCCGGCCCAATGACCTGACTTGGGTAGGGCTGGTCCGAGCCGGTCCGGGCCTTTTTTTTTGTTGAGTTTTTTTTACTGGATTAATTTTCTTTTTTAATTTATGTTCTTTTCTTTTCTTTTAAGTTTATTTTGTTCTTTTTAACTTTTCTTTTCTTTTAATTTAATTTATTTTCTTTGTTTCTTTCTAAGTTTTAATTTTATGTTTTAATTTTTTTTCTTTTATTTTGTTTATATTTTCCTGCTCTTTTATCCGGGCTTGGGACCGGCAATGCATGTTTTGTTTGTCATAGGCAGAGTTTAAAAAATTTGTTTCAAGTTTATATATTTTTTTGATTATTTTTTTAAAGTTTTTTTATTCTAAGTTTTATTTGTTTTTTTTTTCCCTTTTAAGTTTTTGTTTTGTAAGTTTTCTTTCATTCTTTTGTTTTGTTTTTTTTAGTTTTGTTTATTTTTTTCCCTTCTGTTTCTTGTTTTTGAGTTTTTCTTTCCAAGTTTTTTTTTAAAAGTTTTGTTTTAAAGTTTTTTTTTTGGTCATACTTTTGAGTCATTCTTCTTCCTCCTTGGTTCCAGAAGCTTCACCAATTGTAAGCGATTCGAAGTCCAGCTCGTTGATGTCAGTAGCTTAATCTATCTTGTTTTGAATTTTTTTTCTGCTAAAATTCAATTTTGAACACATACACAAGCTTTCAGGATATCTGGCTTCAATCGACTCCTCTTTACGCTCAAAATCTTTGATCATGCACTAAAACATGACTCCAATGCTACTGTGGACACCGGGATCATTAGTAGATCACGTTCTATTTTGTAAATGTAAATTAAAAAAAAAAAACTAGAAAGAGGAAGGGAAAAAAAAAAAAAACTGGATCGGGCGCGGTTGGGAGTTTGATCAAGAAGTCGTAGATCACCGGAATTGCTTGAATAAATTTCTTGAAACTTTCTTCTGAGCTTGAATTTTTTTTTTTTATGGAATGAATTATTTGTGTTTGAAAAATGTGATTCATAACATATTTATAGGATTATTTTGAAGCCAAATGACCCCCTACCCTCCAAATAGAGTTTTTGTAAAAGATTTTTGATCATTTTTGACAAAATGACCAAAATACTCCCAAAAAAGGTCATAAAACGGTCAAATAGTGGGGACATTTTGGTAAATGGAGGGCCAAACGGTTCCAAAAAAATTCAATTTTTTTTTATACAAAATCCGGTTCACCCGGATTGGGCTCGGACGGGCCTGACCGGGCCGGGCCTAAGCGGGCCAACCATTGATTCCAAAAAAAAATGGCGGTCTGGGCCGGGTCAGTCTCAGGTTCGGTTCTTTGAACCCAGCCCGGCCCAACTGTGGTGTGGGTTCGTACGGGTCGTACTCCAGGCGGGCTGGGTCGGGCTAATTTGGTAGCAGGTCCGGACGGATCCGGGCCGGGTTCCGGCCCGCCCGGACCGAATTAAACCCCCTGACTTGGGGATGGTTCTTTCTTTGAGAAAGTATTTGCAACCATACCTTCTCGAGCTACAAGTGAACAAACTTTAATGAGATCCCATTTAGTTGAATAAACAATGGACTCAACGAGTCACTTCAGACGTAACTGCATATATGTAATAAAAAGAATGTAACTGCTTGAGAACCAAAAACTAGTCTTTGATCCAAATTACAGCATGGTTCAACCTAACTACAAGAGACAAGTTATATAGAGAAACAAAAGAGATATTTTAGCAAATATCACAATTTTAAATATTAAAACTAACATATAACTCCACTTTTTATTAAACTCGCAAATGTTTCTATTATTTATAAAACAGTAATGATTTTAGTTAAAATAGTGGAGGCAAGGGCATATCTTTTTTTTTCCATACAAAGAAATGAGACATTTGTTAGCTTTTTAAAAAAGAGAGGATATAGACTAGTTTCCACATTTAAAGCGGGGGCATTTCCTAACATATTCCAAACAATAAATAACATATTCCAAACAATAAAGAGGTTAAGCACTAGTACAGTATTTTTTAACTCCTAATATCTTTGTTAGCGTTCCAAAATAGGCAAGCAGTGGTAATTAAAGAAAAGATAAGAAACAAGACAGATGGTGATCCATTCACAATGTTCTCGAATGAGACACTAGTGATCAGTTGCATGATTAAATCATGTGAATGTCCATTCAGACCATATCTTTTGAGGACTTGGCTTATGACATCCCAGCTAAGACGATCGTAGGCTTTTGCCATATCTAACTTTAAGACAAATGTGCTATGGTTTCGCCTGGACTTGCCAATTGAGTGGAATATTTCTTGAGCGACGATGATGTTATCGCAGATTTGACGACATGGAACAAAGACGTTTTGGAACGGAGTGATAAGTTTGTGAAATAATGGTCTAATCCTATTGGCTATAATCTTGGCAATGACCTTATAAGTACGTTGCAAAGAGGTATTGGTCTGAAGTCAACAGGTTTAATAGGATTTTTTTTTTAATATCAGGGCAAGAAATGTTTCATTGATATTGATAGGTAATGTTTTAGTATAGAAGAAATGTTTTAGTATACCGATAATTTTCCAACATTTCTTATAAAATAAAACTAGATAACCGTCAGGTCCTTGTGCCTTGTGAGGTTGCATAGACTTGATGGTTTGCTATATCTCATCTGAAGATGGTGTACTTCTAATGATCTCATTCTCCTTTGTTGCTAATTACTCGAGGATCATTTTTATGTGGTTTATTATTGCATTAGGATGGATTGAGACTGTGAAGAGAAGATGAGTGTTGTTTCTACTAGTAGTTTTTGATGGATGCTGACTCACATTACAATCAATTCATAATTGGTTCGTAGAGAAGAAATAGGAAAAGTGGTCTAAGACTTAAATTGGGAGTATCATGTGCGTATTTGTGTCTTCCTCATAGATTCAGACAGTTCTAGCCCAATGGAAAGTGAAAACTTGAACATAAAATCAAAACTAGTCCTAGATCGATAATTATCTGCCCACTTGATTGAATGATTGAAACCATCTGTGAAGTGTTGTAACATATGCAAATCATGTCGATACTCCAATATGCGTCAGTAAGTATCATGTGCAACGAAGTTTTCTAGTTGGGAATTTAACGTTGGTACAAAATGCAGAACGATAAGGTGAGGCTGGTTCAGACATTGCTGTTCGTAACTGGAATCAACACATTGATTCAGACTCTGTTCGGCACTCGTCTCCCGACCGCAATAGGAGGATCGTACGCCTTTCTAGTTCCGATCTTGTCATCGTACATGACCCATCCCTAGAAAGTATAGACATAAGCACCACGTTGTAGATGGATCACCATCTACCTTGTTTCTTCTCTTTTCTTGAATCACCACTGCTTGCCTATTTTGAAAGCTGTAAAAGATATTAGGAGTCAAAAAGACTATACTATTGCATAACTTATATATCATTTGTTTCTCAGTCTATTTCTCTGCATAATTTCTGTACATTGAGTGCCAAACCAACTTGCTCTCGAATATGGACAAGTATAGTTATAAGCAGATAATTTTTGAATGGAAATGTTTCCTAATGATGAGTTCAAAGAATGGGAAAAAACTTTGGAGGATGAGCTGTACCTGCCCGATCGAGAGTTACCATCTTCATCTGGAGGATGACACTACAACAAAAAGACCTATTAATAACGCTCGATAAGACGTATTGATGACACCTGATACCTAAGCATTATAAAAGTTCGAAATACCTTTTTTCTATGACGGTTTGGACTAATTCTGGGCTTTTTATAATGTTTTTAAAACAAAACGTTATTAATATTTTAGAGCGGTGGCAAACTTGTAATATTTTGCAAACTTATTAATATTAAGCGTTCGAAAATGAAGGTCCCCTCTCCTCCTCCTCTTCCTCTTCCTCTTCCTCTTCCTCTTCCTCCACTCCCATGCTTAGAATTAGGGTTCGGTCCAGTGTCCAGGCCTAGGGTTAGGTTTAGGGTTTCTCCACCGATCCATCCGTCCGATCCCCTCCGCCATGGACTCCGGCGGGGCCTCCGGCGCCCTCTTCTCCATCGACCCCCTCCGGCAACGACGTCA
Source organism: Iris pallida (assembly GCA_029216955.1). Lineage (NCBI taxonomy): Eukaryota > Viridiplantae > Streptophyta > Magnoliopsida > Asparagales > Iridaceae > Iris > Iris pallida. The sequence goes on from JANAVB010004799.1 coordinate 728,207, forward strand.
TCGTCCTCGGCACCAACAAGGGCTGGATCATCCGCCACAACTTCGGCCTCGGTGACTCCTTCGGTCCGTCCCAAAACCTAACCCTAATTTCCTACCCCCTCCCCTCCCCTCCCCCCGTTAATTTTTCCTCTTCCCTATGTTTAATCTCTTCGATCCGACGATCGCAGATCCCCTTCAAGATCCACATCGTCAAGGACCACGACATGAAGGAGAGGCTCTGCCTCGAGGTCGAGAGGCTCGGGCTCAGCACGGTCATCATGGGGAGCAGGGGCTTCGGCGCGTCCAGGAGGAGCAGCAAGGGCCACCTTGGGAGCGTCAGTGACTACTGCGTGAACCACTGCGTCTGTCCCGTCGTCGTCGTTAGGTATCCGGACGATGGCAATCCCACAGCGGCCGCAGAGGACGGCGAGGCGGCAGCCGCGACAGCGGAGGGAGTGGTGAAGCAGAAGGAGGCAGAGTTGCACCCGGCGCCGGAGGATGAGTATCACGATGCCGATGATGAGCAAAAAGGTATGATGGGCTTTGGTATTAAATTTTGGATTTTGCATGTTTTATTTTGCAAAAGTTTGATATATGGTTCTAATTGTATAGAAATTGCATTGTTTACTTGAAAATAAAGCTTGATCTTTGGTTGTGATGGTATGCTCATGTGGAGAAAACTTGATTCTTTTGATTGTTCGGGAACTAGGATGATCAGTTAGGGCTAAGGCTACCATTTGTTTACTTGATTTAGTTTCTAAATGCTGAGATGAGCTGAAAATTAGGAATTTATATCTGTTGGCCTGTGTGTTAGAGCATCTCCAATGCAAAAGTCTTAATTTTCCTATGTGGAAGTCTTAAATAGACAATGTCTTGTGGGTTGTATCATGTGGCAAAAAAGATTCCACAATAGACATCCTATAACAAAAGTATCTTCAATGCAAATGTCTTGTTTAAGGTTTTTTTCCCACATGGTATTTAAATTTAATCACATCCAATATTTTTTAGTATTTTAAATTAGAATATTTTAAGGTAAAATGTTGACGTGGTTGTGAAGTTGAATGTCTACTAATAGGCATCTTGCTTCACATTGTCATCTGAAATCATGACTTATCAACAAGAAAGTTAAATAAGACTTGTGTATTGGAGAGCACGTTTTTTGGAAAAAAATGTGTGTTTGTCCTATGTGGCACCAATTTTTTAGACTACCACATTAGCATTGGAGATGCTCTTATGTACTCTTATGGGAAGAAAGTCTCGAGCTTTGTTTGTACTATATCTGGCGCATAAACAAATATGACATTGTATGACACAACGATAGGGACACACTGTAGGTCCTAAAAAATCAAGCTGCACCTATCAACAAAGTCATAGAATCAAGAAATACAACTTTCAAATGAACTGCGCAGACATCAGATTGCGCATCATTCAGATTGTGCACACTAGATTGCGCACACTTTCAACTGCGCAAGCTGACGTGGCAATATCATCATTACCTGACAGAGAATCATATCTTCTGACAGCTAACAACACGGAACAAGAAGACTGTTCGTTTATTGCGCCGCACAGTGCTCGAGGACAGCTGTACAGGCAGCGCAATCTGTTGACAGCACAATCCATCTCAGCGCCATCCATGCTAGCGCAATCCAATGCCAGCGCAATTCATGTCGCGCACTTCATCACTTCAACTGACAAAAAGCACACGTGGCATTCATGCCATCAACTGCTCCTTACGTGGCAACCGTCTACACACGATCATGCACATTTTAATCAAATGATGCCATGTGTCCAAGACAGTTGGCCCACGACCAGACAACTGCCTGCGCAGTCTGATGCTGTGCAATCTAGTTCATGCGCAATCCAGCATGCGCAATTCAGAATAACTAAAAGTTAGTTATTTCTAGAACTCTATAAATAGAGTTTCAAGTCTTCATTCAAGAGGATCAGACATAAAGTTCAGAAATATCAGAGAGTTCAGGAGTTCTTGCCCAAGTGCTGCTGTATTCTTCCGAGGCTTTTACCTTCAACTTCAACTTCCGAGGCTACCATCTTCAAAGTTCACATCGTCCAAGTGATAAAGCAATCGTCTTCTAGATTGGATTCCTACAGTTGTACTTTTCCAGAATTCTTGTAATCTTTACAAAGTTTGTATCAATAAAGTTCATACTTTTGTTTTTGCAAATAAAATGGCGACTCTGCTGGGGACGACTTTCTCCTCCGACGAGGAAGTGACAACTCAATGTGACATCGCGTCTATCGGGAAGAAGCAGAAGACGCTGGTTGTGAAAGTCAACCAGACGGCTTATGAAGCCATGATCAACTCCAGGACCACTCCTCGCACTGCAACAACTTCTGCCACGAGCAAAGTGCGTCCAGTGTGGGTTCCCAAGACTGCTGCACAGTCTGGTACTTCTGCCACCAAGACTGCTGTGCAATCTGTGGCGCAGTCTGCTTCAAAGATTGTTACACAGTTTGCCAGCAAGACTGCTGCACAGTCTGTCCATTCTGCCACCAAGCCTGGTGCGCAATCTGCTGTTTCAACTGCTGCACAATCTGTCTCAAGTACTCGTGCGCAGTCTGCTGTTGCCAGTGCACAAGAGACTTCATATGCTGCTCTGTCCAAGTGCAAGACTCCTCTGCCCCTGGCGCAGTTGGCGGCCAATCTTCATGCGCAAACCAACACTCCAGCAACCAGAGTGCATCTTAAACACTCTGAGGCAAGAACTCCTGATGCGCAAACCACAGTGTCTGTGGCCAGAACCAGAAAGTCATCGGCCAAAGACCCTTCTGCACAATCTGCCAATGCGCCATCAACCCTTGCGCAGACTGTGCCTGCGCAATCCAAGGGAGACAGCCCTTTGGCTAATCTCTCCTCTTCTCACACTAAGAGGAAAAGCTATGCTCCTCCTCTCAAACACCCTGTTGCTCCTGCGCAATCCACTGGGGGTAGTCCTTTGGCTATTCCTCCTCCTCTCCAGAACAAAGGAAAAGGCCCTTTGGTCTTTTCTCAAACTTTCTTGTCTCCTGACTTGGAAGACAACAGAGGGAAACGCTCTTTTGCTAACCCTTCTTTCCAAAACAAAGGAAAAGGCCCTTTGGTCTTTTCTCAGTCTTCTTCGATTTTTACCGTTGAAGATCAACCTGAATGTGCTCCGGTATCAGTCAGTACAAAAATTCTTTCAAACAAGGATTCTTCTCTCCATGTTAAAAGAACTTGTACTGATCAGAGAGGTATTCTGCCTACTCCGGTAGCAGAGTTCCAAGATCTCCCAACTCTCAAGATATCCCGTTCAAGACAGGGAAAATTGTTGGTATCTCAAACAGAAACCACTGGGGGTGAGTTTGCTGATTTAAGAACATATCTCAATCGACCAACTTCGATAAAACGTAAACAGCCAATGCCGAAAACCAAACATCATCAGAAGCAAACTTCCAGGATCAAGAATCCGGACACCTATGCCAATGAAATGAGCACTTCCCTGTACACTCAAGGGACAAAACATTTGAAGAACCGGAACCATGTTCCGAATATTATCAAAGAACAAGTCCCTCGAACTTCTGCTCGTCCTGTTGTTGTTCCTGATCTCCGAGAACATCTCAAAAAAAATGGGACAGTATCCCAACATCCCCAGTGCAACCACTTGGACATCACTGCAATCATAAAGTGGTCATCAAGTGTTGTTGTCAGACAACAAGACGATCTGTTTTCGATCGTCTGAACTTTTCTAACTCTAAACCTATGTCTGAAGATGAAGACGAGGTTTTGTACGCTTCTGTCAACATGACCTCTCGAGACACTGGAGGTAGAAAGTGCTCTAAGCACGGCAAGCCTCGCCGTCCCAGTCAACGGTATTTAGATCTACTCCAAGAATCTTCTGAAGGAGTATTCTGACATACCCGTTCCCGAAGCCGAGACACCATCGGTCAAAGGAATCTTCAAGATCCTTCTGGTCATTTCCTTCTTTCTCACTCAGGAGATGATTCTTTCTTTGATTATGATGCATACATCGAAAGCTCAGAACAAACAGTGTCCTCCACTGTACCCAGAGAAGTGACAGCTTATGTTGTCAATGAAGATCCCGATGCTTCCAGTTCAGCCAGTCAAGAACAAAGAATCGCTGCACTAGAAGATAAGCTAAAGACCATGGCCGAAATGGTCGCGAGTATGCACTCCATCATTGTGGCCCAGCATACAGTACCACCGACCGTACTTCCTACAAATCCTGAAATCATCGCATCGTCGGTGCCTGTCAATGCTGGACTGGGGGTAGCATCCACTCAAGTACCTCCTATACAAGTCCAACCTACACCCAGACAATCAGGTGCTGGGGGTAGTGCTTATCATACTGTTCCTCCTCCCAACACTGTGGTTCAACCTGCTCTTTCTACACCAGTGAAGATGCCAATGAAGCTGTGAGGCTCCTGCGAACTCAGTTTGAAGCTTTCAAGGAGAAAGACAACTTGCAAAGGTTGGGGATCAAGCAACCTTATCCAGTTGAATGGAAGGAAGTTCCATTTCCTCCGAAGTACAAGATCCCAACCATCTCGCTGTTTGATGGCAGCACTTCTCCTAGTCAGTTCATCAACCACTTTGAGGTTATGACTGTCCAACTTCAACCAAATGATGCTCTTCTTACCAGAGTATTCGTCGGCTGTTTAGCTGGCGTAGCATACGATTGGTATAGAAGCTTGCCCGATGGTTGTATCACCTCCTTCTCTGGCTTAAAGCAAATCTTCTTAGAACGATTTTACGAGGGGATCAATGACATGACTATGTCAGCCCTCAAAAAAATCAAACAAAGACACAATGAAACTGCTAAGAGTTTCATTGAAAGGTTCCACAGTAAAGCTTTGAAAATGCCTCCTGGAACTCCAGCTGCTGTTACCATAGACACCTGCAAGGCAAATCTGTTGCCTATCATCAGTATGTGGACAGGGTCTACTCAGTTCCAAGACTGGCCATCCTTCATTGTCAACGCTAAAGCAGCTGAAGTTAGCGCTGACAAATTCAAGCAACTAGGGGTACAAATGTCTAACCCCGACCGAGATGAACATCAAACATCAGGTGGTGGCAATCGCCAGAATAATCGCAAGGGAAAAGAAACTTTGAACATTAATTTGAACAAGAACAAAGAATCTCTGGCGATTAACGTAGCTCCTCCTACGTCCACTTCTACTCCTTCACCACCTCCACCAAGGGAACCTCGTCCTAAAGTAGAGTATTCCTTTGATGAGAATGACACTGCTAGTATCTTTGATTGCTTAATCAAAAGCAACAAAATTCAACTTCCAGATCCCAAGAAGCCCGATGAAGTCGGAAAGACTGATCATCCCAAGTACTGTGTTTATCACAGGTTCATCGGACATCCCACTCGAGCATGTTATGTGCTCAAAGGCAAGATCCAGGAGTTGGTCAACGCCGGTGTTGTCACTCTGTAACAAGACGAGAAGACTGTTACTGCAAACATGGTATCAGTTCAGTTCGGTGACTTCCCGCCCCAGATGGTGCATCACGGTGTCATTCCTATCCCCAAAGCTACTCTCGAGATCGAGAATCTCCCTCCTCCACGAAGTGAAGGTCTCGTCCCTTTATCTCTTGACAACGACGAGATTATTTGGATTCATCCAGATCTTGCTTCAGAGTTCGAACATCCTTCTTCCTCTAAAAAGAAAGACCGTTCCAAAGGCAAGACAAAAATTTGCAATATGGTGTCTTTTGACCCCATAGTTGACGAAGAAATCTTGCTGGGCACCAGATCATGGAAAGCCTATTTAAAGGATTACCCCGAAGCTCAAGAGAATCCTGCTTCTTCCTCTGAGCCTGCTTTAGTGCAGCCTGCTTCTACTGAGGATATTCCTACTGCATCCTCACCAGTCTTAGTGCCCATTCCTCCCAAACCGACGGTCGCTGACAAAGGCAAACAGCAAGACCGCTTTGACAAACCTTTGAAGAAGTCAGCTCTCTCCGGACTTGAAAAGCCTTACAACTTCGACATCCTAGCTCAATTGGCCAATACACCGGCCCGGCTATCCATCTTCGAGCTCTTGCGCCTCTCTAAAGAGACTCGAGAAACTTTGAGTGAGGCTCTCATGCAAGCTGAAACCTGTCTAGCTCTTCTTAAGAAGCCGGAAGCGGAACCAGTCTCTTGTCTCCATTATCATAGTGTGTTGGAGTTAATTCCAAACATAACTTTCACACAAGATGACATGTTGTTGGAAGACAACAGGCACGATCGTCCTCTCTACTATACAGGATATGTCGACTCGATGAAGGTCGATCGTATTCTGATAGATCCGGGGTCTTCTCTCAGCATAATGCCGAAGACAATGTTGGATGCGCTGAAAATCCCAGTGCATAGTCTTTCCAGTACAATCACCACCATCCTTGGTTTCAATCAGGGAATGAGTGAACCTCTGGGCAAGATTCGCCTAAAACTCTAAATAGGCAATCTTCGTACAAAGGTTACTTTCTATATTATTGACAACCATGGTTGTTCCTACAATACTTTGCTGGGTAGACCATTTCTGCATGAGCATAACATTGTCCCTTCAACTCTCTATCAATGTTTTAAATATGTTGATGACAATGGAGAGGTGCAAAAAGAAGTTGCTGATCTCTATCCTTTCAAAGGCATTGAAGCATACTGCAATGATGCTCGTATATACAAGGATAAATTCATGAAGATTGTCCTGTCTCTGGATACTGAAGAAGAGCAAAAAACAGTGCCTAATGATATCTTTATCATTCCTGTCAAAGGGCGTGTTTCTCGTCCTCAATTCTCTAAGCCACTGGCTATTCACTTGCCAGTCCAGAAGCAATCTACTGGTGATGATCAGGACAAAAGGGAGCTCACCTCTTCGGAGCCGCTTGTTATTGACCTCCGTCGTAATAAGGAAAAAAGGCAGCTCATCTCTTCTGAGCCACTTGTTATAGATATATCTCATAACAAGGATAAAAGGGAGCTTACCTCCTCTGAGCCGCTTGTTATCAACCTTCGTCGTAACAAAGCTAATCCTCCTCCACGTTCTTCTTTTCCTCCTCTTGTAATCAATCTGACCAAGCTTGCTAAGGCTAAAGGTCCTGTTGTAAATACAAATGTACAAATCAATGAAAAATCATCTACTTTCCAGTATACTGATGTCATTTATCATGCTAAGTGCTATTTGGATATATTAGATAGCTTTCAGTCATTTACAATGGGAGTTGTACAATCTCTTCAAACAAAAGTTTCACTTGAACACCCAAAATATTTCTATCGTATTGTTTCTGCTCGTAAGAAAGACGAGAGTCCAATACTTTTTAGTAAAGGACCGGAACAACAATTCAGTTATACGGATAATAGCAAAGTTAACGACAGGGGGTATCTTCAACTCCGTCGTTACAGTCAACAATCAAAAGACATCATCCGAAAGATGGGTTATGACTTTAAAAGTGGCCTCAATTACGGTAAAAGTAGAAAAAATCCTCTCCGTACGGCTGTTCCAAAAGGAAAGTCAGAGATGTACTACAGCAGGACCAAAAGAGGTCTCGGATATGCTTTTTCTCCAGTATTATCCCCAGCAGACTCTGAATCCGACAGTGAGGAGCGTTCTAACTCTTCTGACTCCAGATCATGGGATTCTGACACCAGTATCGGTCAAGTTCATCGGCTGATGGTATCTTCTAACATGGTCTCCGTCGAACTTTCAGAAGTCTATGACGAGGATATCGAAGAAAATCCCAAAACTGATCCTTGGGCTCAACGAATGGATACCCAATGGGAACTCCGATTCGAACAATGGGAACCTCCTACTGAAGATCAATTAGTTCAAATTGACGTAGGAGAGAATGGGTCACCTCGTCCAATATTCATCAGCAAGAATCTTCCAGAAACAGATAAGCAAGAATTAATTCTTCCGATTAAAGAATACATTGATGTCTTTACCTGGAGCTATGAAGACATGCCAGGACTGGATCCTAAAGTCGCTACTCACAAATTGAACATCCTGCCGAATGCAAAATCGGTCAAATAACAACAACGGCATTTCAAGCCAGAAATGATGGATGCAATCGACGATGAAGTCAAGAAGCTCATCGCTTGTGGCTTTATTCGAGAAGAACAGCATCCTGATTGGGTAGCCAATGTCGTTCCAGTTCTAAAGAAAACCGACAAAGTTCGAGTCTGCATCGACTTTCGGGATCTTAATGAAGCATGTCCAACGGATGAATTTCCTCTCCCTATCACGGACGTTATGATCGACAACACTTGTGGGTTCGAAAGATCTTTCATGGATGAATTCTCCGGATACAATCAAATTTGGATGCATCCTGAAGATGAGAAGCATACTTCTATCCGCACTTCTCGTGGAGTCTACTGCTATACTGTAATGCCATTTGGTCTCAAGAACGCTGGTGTAAGTACCAACGAGCAATTAGTACCATCTTTCGAGATCATCTGCACAAGACCGTCGAATGCTATGTTGACGATATTGCTGTCAAAAGTCATTTAAAAGAAGATCACATCCAAGACTTGAGAACTATCTTCAATCTCATGCGCCAACATCAACTCAAAATGAATCCCACCAAGTCATTCTTGGGTGTCTCTAGTGGCAAATTTCTCGGCTTCGTCATTACCTCTAAGGGTATACACGTGGATCCCGAGAAGATCAAAGCCATTCAAGAGATGCATCCTCCACGCAACCTAAAAGAGCTAAGAGGATTCCAAGGTCGACTTGCGTACATCAGGAGGTTCATTTCGAATCTGTCTGGACGCTGCAGACCATTCACTCAACTCATGAAGAAGGGTGTATCTTTCGTTTGGACCGAAGAATGTCAACGAGCATTTGACGACATTAAACCACTACCAAAATAAGTCATATTTGCGACGTAATTAGCGACGCCAACTTAAAACGTCACCAATATTTTTGGTTTTAGCGACGCCAAATTTAAGCGTCATAATACGTCTCTGGTAGCGACATACAGCGACATATTGCGACTACCTATAGTCTAATAAAAACCAACGTCGTTGATTTGTCGAAAAACGTCGCTAGTTTTATCACTTCAGCGACGTTTAGCGTCGCAAAGGTTATAACGTCGCCGAATATTAAACCAATACCGACGCTTTATGACGTATTTCGGGCGTCGCTAATTTTTGCTAAATAGGGTTTCCTCGGTTCCACTTTTCATTTCTCCCTGTCCCCAAATTTTTTGTTCCCGCCCCTCTTCTCCCGACCTCGACGACAGCTCGACCCCCTTCCATCCGGCGCCGCTCATCCTCCTCCTCCACCGCGAGCTCCTTCTTCTCTCTCCGGCGAGCCCTTTCTCCTCCTCCTCCTCCATCGCGAGCCCCTTCTCTTCCTCCACCGCGAGATCCTCCTCCTCCACCACCGCGAGGAGACTGAAGGTAAACCCTAACCCTAATTGAGGTGTTTTTCGTGTCCAAAATGGACACGAAGACACATTACGACCATGTGTTCACTGATACAGTGTGTTCGTGAGGTTTTGGACACTTTGTATCCATTTGTTGGACACGTGGACACCCGCAAGCATGCATATATATGTATTTCACCTCTGTACACTTAATCCCCTCCTCCTCCACCACCGAACTTGTCCTCCTCCTCCTCTTCCACCACCGTGAGGAGACTGAAGGTAAACCCTAACCCTAATTGAGGTATTTTTTGTGTCCAAAATGGACACGGAGACACGTTACGACCATGTGTTCACTGATACAGTGTGTTCGTGAGGTTTTGGACACTTTGTGTCCATTTGTTGGACACGTGGACACCCCCAAGCATGCATATATATGTATTTCACCTCTGTACACTTAATTCCCTACATACACTTGTGTATTTTCGTATTAATTTGGATTTGCATATTGGGTTTGGGTTTCGATATAGTGTTTGATACATTGTTTCACCTTACAACATTCCTACACTTATTTTAGACAACAAGTATATGAACCAATTAGTCAACATCTATTTGTTGAAGTATGGTACTCCATTCTTCGTAAGTTCTAGCTATATATGTCTCAAGATCCAATACTCGAAAATCCCAAGAAAAAAAAGAAGAAAAGAATAAAATGACATCGCTCAACACCCTATGATAACTCTTTGTAGAATTGTGTTAAAGTGTGAGTTCTACAATATGAGTTCTACAGTATGGTTCTCTTTGTAGAATAAAATAACATTGCTCAACCCTATCGATCCTCCATACAAGTCTTCCTTCATCTATTGTCTTAAAGTGTGAGTTCTACAGTATGGTTCTCTTTGTACAATTGTGTCTTATTTTAGACAACAAAGGTTTCCTATTTTTATAGGTAACATGGCAACATGTGTAAGGGAACATATAGGTGTGTGTTTGTGTTTGAAAGGGAGTGTCACAAGAGTAAGACGTGAGCATGTGTTAGTATTTTGAGCTGTAAGAGTGTTTGTTCTATTGAGGTTAGTACCAACTGGAAAGTTAGGTTAAAAGAACCTGGGAACTATGGTGTGGTTGTATACATCATGTATATGTATGTGTGTGTCTAGTGGAAGAAAGGGGGAGGGTTAACTAGTACCAGGTATTTGGAGAGGAGGGAGAGTTTATACTAGTATATATAGACTAATATCCTAAAACTTGACTTATACAACTTAGAAATGGCTAGTTTGACCAAGTTGGACTAGTTTAGCTTAGAGTTGGCTCGGTTGGACTATACATAATATATAGACTAATATCCTAAAACTTTACTTCTACAACTCAGCCTATATGAAATATTGTAGACACGGATGATATACCGTCGCGATAATCTCTGACCACCGCACGCACAAACACGTGAAAGAAAAGTTAGCAATACGAAAAGAAGATGACAGATAATCTCTGACTATTTAACGTAAAATGTCATGTGTACATATACTGCGGAAAGTGTAGACCGCATGAACTGACAATTATATATCATTAACTACCTTGATGTATCTATCTTACAGAATTATGGAGCTGAATTACTATCTGCGGAATCGTACTTGGATGTACAACGGTCATCCTGATGACATGTACGGTGTGCGGAATGAATTCATAGAGGGTGTACACCAGTTCCTGCAGTTTTTCAAGGCGTTCCCTCAGTACATGGACGGTACCAAAATTAAGTGTCCGTGTGTGAGATGTCGCAACTTGAAATATCATCCCGAAGTGGATGTCACGTATCATTTATACTCGAAGGGTTTCATGCCGAATTACTATCAGTGGAGCGAGCACGGAGAACTTGTGTCTTTAGCATCGGAGTACGAGCCTTATGTGGATGTCCACAACAACGCTCCTTACGACGATGGGTTGGTGAACATGGTTTTCGACGCGGCCGGGCCTAGTTTCGATCCGGATGATCATGATGCACCTGAGGAGGCACCGAACCCCGATGCTGCACAGTTCATGGAGTTGCTGGAGAATGCAAGGACTCCATTATATCCTGGTTGTGAGGATCATTCACCGTTGGAGGTGGTTACAAGATTGTTGAGCATCAAGTCCGATTTTAACATGTCGCAAGATTGCTACAACCGTCTTATGGAGTTGCTTATAGAAATATTGCCTGAGGGTGCGAAGTTGCCTAAAGACTTCTACCGGTCTAAGAGGATGGTTAGATCGCTCTGGATGGGATACGAAAAAATCAATGCCTGTCGCAACGGGTGCATGTTGTACTACAAAGACGACAAGGATGAAGATGTATGCAGATTTTGTGGTGTCGATCGCTATAAGGCATGTGGTAGAGGAAAGTCTGTCGGTGCCAGGAAGCCTACCTCTTCGATGCACTACTTGCTGTTGACGCCGCGGTTGCAGTGGTTGTTTATGGTGAAGGAAACTGCAGAAAACATGAGTTGGCATAAGCGGGAACATACCGAAGGAGTGTTGGATCACCTATCTGATGGAGAAGCATGGAAGCACTTTGATCGAGAGTATCCAGATTTAGCTTCTGATCCGCGTAATATCAGATTGGATCTCTGCTCCGATGGTTTTACCCCATTCGGACTTTTGGGATCCCAGTATTCGTGTTGGCCTGTGATCGTCACCTCGTACAATCTAACACCTTGGATGTGCATGAAGACTCCGTATATGTTTCTCACCGTTATTATCCCAGGTCCGAACAATCCGAAAAGGAACATCGATGTGTATTTACAGCCGTTGATTGATGAGTTGAATTAGCTGTGGGAAGTAGGTTCCAACACGTAAGATGTATCTAGAAAACAAAATTTTCGGATGCGGGCAGCACTTATGTGGACCACCAATGACTTTCTGGCCTATGGAATATTATCTGGATGGAGTACGCATGGTCGTCTTTCATGTCCGTATTGCATGGATAGCACTAAGGCTTTTCGTTTGAAACACGGAGGCAAACCGTGCTTCTTCGATTGTCATCGACAATTCCTGCCGAAGGATCATCCTTACCGGAGGAACAGGAATGCTTTTCGTGCTGGCGTTGTGGAGAAGGCTAATCCCCCGCCAAGGTGGACTGGATATACGATATGGAAAGAGGTAAAAGATTACCAAGAGCTATTGAACAGCCTGCTACGGGCTACAAGTGTGACGGATTTGGTCGCACTCATAACTGGACGAAGAGGAGTATATTCTGGGATCTTCCATATTGGAGCACCAATATGATTAGACATAACCTTGATGTCATACATATCGAGAAGAATGTGTTTGACAACATAATTAATACTGTAATGGACGTAAAGGGGAAGACGAAAGACAATCCAAAGGCTAGATTGGACTTGGAAGAAATATGTAGACGTCCTGCTTTGCATTCGGTTCAAGTCGACAAATGCTCCGATCAGAGACAGCTTCCTGGATCTTGATTCCACGAAAAACAGTTGTTTGTGTATCAAGTCTTCGAACTACAAAGACGTCGATCCAGGAAATGATTTCTTTGGCATCTTACGAGAGATTGTGGAGTTGTCATATAATAATGGCAGAGAACCTGTAAAGATCGTATAGTTCAAGTGTGAATGGTTCGATCCGATTGAAAATCAAGGTTAGAAAATTAACAAGCATGGTCTTCTGGATATAAACTACAAGCGTAGATATCAAGGCTACGAACCGTTTATCCTAGCAACTCAGGCTCAGCTCGTGTACTTCATAGCTTATCCGAGACGGGGAGCAACGAAGTCTGACTGGTGGGCAGTATGCAAGACTAAAGCCAGAGATACTTTTGATGTTGACGAAAAAGTTACCAGGAGCACGAGCTACCTCTTGTAACCAATATTGTCGATGTGGACTCCACGGAAGTTACGCATTACACGACACATAATGTAGAAGATGTAGAATTATCCGAAGAGGAAGACGAAGTCGACGAAGGCGAAGATAAAAGTGAAGATGAGGAGGAAGAGGAAGATGAGGTCGAAGACGAACAAGATGATTATTCTGAAGATGATTGAGAGAGATATACTTATCTGAACTTAGATGTTTCTTCTAGAATACATTATCTGGACTTAGATGTTTATTGTAGAATGTATCATCATATGTTGTCTTGGTTATTATCTTGTCTTTGTTTTACTTTCATATTTCTAGTCTCTATTATTTGTTGTACTTTCATATTTCTAGTCTCTATTATTTGTTGTACTTTCATATTTCTAGTCTCTATTATTTGTTGTATTATCATATGCTGTTATCAGGTATGGCAGGTCGTCACGGAGCGTACCGAAGGGGACAACGAGGTCACTATCCTCCGGTACTTCCTACAGGTACTGCGAGAGGACGGAGTTTTCCTTCGGTACCTCATTTTGGTACCGGCTCTGGATCCTCGTCGCCGATTACTCCTCCATATCGGACAGTAGGTGGGCCTGGTGGGACGACGTCACGTGGCATATCTCCTGGGACGAGTAGTTCCAGGCCTGTTGAGAGTGATCGCCCGTCTAGCGTTCCTACTGCTGATACGATAATGGAGACGGATAAGCAGATGGCGGAGGCTGCGGCGACGGCCGAGGCGGCGGTGCCGACGGCCGACCAGCATCATGCAGATGATGCGTGCGCACCTCCGGAGGAGAGGAGGACGGAGATCTGGGCCGACGGTACAAAGTATGTGTTTTGATTTATAATTTTTTTCTTTCTGTTTTTATCATAATTTAACTTTTTCATGAATATAATATATTTGTAATATCGTCCCCCAGAGGTACAAAGACGTCTAGGCCACATGCTGAGGCATAATTATGGTGGTGCTTGGATTAACTACTCTGAGGCTCCGGACGAGAGGAAGGCCTTCTGGTTTGTGCGCTTCAAGGTTAAAATATATTTGCTTTTAACATGAATCAAATAATTTTTGTATATTATATATAACTGATAAATATTTGGTTTGCGCTCTTCTAGGATATGTTTTTCTATCCACCACACCGAGCCGAGCTTATCGAGGGGGTGTTTCCTGCCGTCGCTGCCAAGCTGATCCGCGACTCTACCAATGATCAGAAGGATCGTGATCGTGCCGGAAAGCCGATCCAAGGTTGGATCACCCCTGATCAATGGAATGCGATGAAGGCTCGATTCGAGGAGCCAAAGTACAAGGAGAAGTCGGAGAAGGCCAAGGCGGCTAGGCAACATGCCTCGAAGTAGTACGGTGGGTCGATTCCGATGACAGAACATTTTCGTCGTCTGGTATGTCTTCCTCTTTTAGAAATATTATTTTAATGCAAAACTGATAAATTATTACTAAGATAATATATTTAATTACATGTAAGGAAGGTCGGTAACGCCGACATGGTGACCGTCTTCCTGGCCACCCATCGTCGCGGCGCTGACCTTATTGACGAGAGGGCCGAGCAGACTTATGTATGTATTACAATACGTTATCTTAATTTAATACTTCGTGTCAATTTTAATATAACTTAGTAAATATGATGCAAATAAATATTCATGTAGTTAGTAATAATAAGTACATTAATTAGAAATTAGAAATAATAAGTACATTAATTAGAAATTAGTAATAATAAGTACATTAATTAGAAATTAGAAGTTAGTAATAATAAGTACTTTCTAGGCCGAGTATCAGAGGCTGCGGGAACGGGCGGCTGCTAGTGCACCTGATGCAAGAGAGGCCGGTACTTCCTCGCAGCCCACTCAAGCTCCGTCGGCGGACGAGCTGCGGATGACCGTCGCTGGTGGACTCCGTAGGGGTACGTACTACGGTACGGGATCCTATGGTGCCCTAGTTGCGACCCAGTCCTCTAGGACATCTCCTGCTAGTGTGCATGGTCCACAGCCATCCCAGGAGTCTGCCCGAGTCCACCAGATGATGGAGTCTTTCCGTGACGACCTGCTACGACGGATCGAGGAGCAGTCTCAGCACGACGATCCTGCGCTGCTAGCACGATTGGATGCGCTCGACCGCGGTATTATGGACCTCAGGGAGACGACTGAGAGGACAGAGCGTACCGTTGGAGGGTTAGAGCGCACGGTCACGGAGCTGCAGACAGGACAGGTAACCATGGCCGAGAGGATGAGATTGGCGCAGGAGTCGATGGTCGAGAGCAGTGATAGAATGTTATCTATCATGGATTCATACTACCAGCGACTTACAGCGTTGGAGCATGCTGGTCTTCTAGGTGCGCCTTCATCGTGGTCGACTCCACCGCCTCCACCGCCATCTTCTTCGACACCGACTCCACCGACGTCACTGCCTCCATCGGTATCGATTTTACGTGAGGAGTATGAGTTGTTCTTATCTCTTCGTCGCGACGGTGCCCCTTCTGCACCAGATTCCTAGTAGTCCTAGTTAGGACTGTTTATGTGTTTGTTTCATTCTTTGTTTGTGACTTGGATATTTGTTGGTTGTGTAGATTTGGATACTTGGTTGTTTGGATACTTGGTTATTTAGATATTTGGTTATTTGGATACTTGGTTACTTGGATATTTGGTTATTTGGATATTGGTTATTTGGATATTTGGTTATTTGGTTAATTGTTGTGTGATTGTTGTAAACTTGGTTATTTGGATATTTGGTTATTCGCAATTATCGACGTCAAGTATACAAACTCGGTTAGTTGTGTACAGCGAGAAATGGACATTCTGTGATTGTTTGGATCCTATTCTACAGTGAAAAATGGTTATCTTTTTAAACTGCAGGAAGAAATAGACATTCTGTATTTTATTTTTTTATTTTTTTCAGACTTAGCGACGTTTACCGACGTTTACCGACGTACACCGACGTACAGTTACGTCGGTAAACGTCGGTAAATATGAGATATTATCCAGTTTACCGACGTTTTAGCGACGTTATTATATGTCGAAAAATGTCGGTAAACGTCGGTGCACGTCGATAATATTCCCAGGAATTCCCAGAATTTACCGACGTTTAGCGACTTTGAACATGTCACTAAACCACCGACGATTCGTCGGTAATACGTCGGTAATTTACCGACGCGTAGCGATACGCAGTAATGCATCGCTAATCCACCGACGTCACGACGGTAGACGTCGGCAATAAACCGACGTATATATACGTCGGCAAACGTCGATAATTGTGACGTTTGGCGACGTTTAGAAGATTAGCGACTTACATTTCAGCGACTATCACGAAACGTCGGTAATTCCGTCACTAAATATCTTTAGCGACGAAATTTGTCATTTTAGCGACGTCTTTATGCGTCGCTAAAACGACTTATTCTGGTAGTGAACGGTATCTCATGAACCCACCAGTTTTGGTGCCACCAATCTCTGGCTTACCATTCTTAATGTATGTCCGTGCTATGGACCATTCATTGGGTGCTTTACTTGCCCAAAAGAACAAAGAAGGCCACGAACAAGCTATATAACTATCTCAGTCGTACTATGATTGGTGCTGAACACCGTTATAGTCCGGTCGAAAAAGAATGCATAGCTCTTATGTTCGCTGTTCAAAAGACTCGGCATTATATCATTGGCCAAGCTATTCATGTCATATCCCGAGTTAACCCTCTTCGGGTACTGATGAAGAAGCCTAGCACACTCAACTCCCGATTGGCTACATGGGCCATTCTGCTAGCCCAATATGACATGGTATATGTTCCACAAAAGTCTGTCAAAGGTCAAGCATTGGCTGATTTCTTAGCAGCTCATCCTGTTCCAGAGACGTCCAAACTCTATGACGAAATTCCAGACGAGACTTTAGAATCTAATACAATCTCCGAAGAATTTCCTACTTGGCGTCTATTTTTTGACGGTGCATCCAGGATTGGACCCAATGGTGCCATTGTCGCAGGAGTTGGAGTCGTCCTTGTTTCTCCGGACGGGTCAGTTATTCAAAGAGCCTACTCCTTAGATGAGCCTTGTTCCAACAATGTGGCAGAGTATAATGCTCTACTTATCGGTCTTCAGCTTGCCAAACAACTTGACATCGAGTATCTTGAAGTCTATGGTGACTCTAAACTGGTTGTTAACCAGGTTAGAGGAACTTATGAAGTTCGCCATCAAGATCTAGTACCTTATTTTGAAGCAGCAATCAACATGGCTACATCATTCAAAGCCTTCTTCATTGAATATGTACGCCGAGCTTGCAATACTGAAGCCGACGCTTTGGCCAATCTTACAGCAGTTTTAGCCATCCCCATCAGACGACAACATGTGGTGGTTATCTCTAATCGAGAATTGTTCTGTGTTGAAAACAATCGTAATATTGAGTTCAGTAATTTACTGAAGTCAATATTATCAATGAAGATTGGAGAACTCCCTTCATCGACTTTGTGGTTCACGACATACTCCCTGAAGATCCCGAGGAGGCTACGAGTATTCGTCGGCGGTCTCTCCGATTCTATTACAATCAGACTACCAAGACTCTCAATCGGTGAACTTATGACGGCTTACTCTTGCGCTGTCTTGCTGGTGATAAAGCAAAGCAAGTACTGCGTGAAGCTTACGACGGTGTCTGCGGAGCACATCAGCCCGGTCTTAAACTACAGGATCGTATCCGACGTATGGGTTACTACTGGCCCTCTATGGTTTCTGATGCCATTAAATATGCGAGGAAATGTCGAGCTTGTCAAATCTACGCAGATTTCATTCATCAACCATCGGAGTTCCTTCATCCAACGGCCGCCTCCTGGCCTTTTGAAGCTTGGGGCATGGACATCATCGGTCCCATCAATCCACCCTCTTCTAGAAGACATCGGTTCATACTAGCAATAACCGATTACTTTTCTAAATGGGCTGAAGCTATATACCATTGGCTGAAGTCAAGACCAGCAGCGTCATTAACTTCATCAAACACCATGTCATCTATAGATTTGGTGTACCTCGAAGGATCATCCATGATAACGGACCTCAGTTCATCAGCCAAAAGTTCACAAGGTTTTGTGACGATTACCGAATTGACAATGTTGCTTCAACAACCTACAATCCTGCTGCTAACGGCTTAGCTGAAGCTTTCAACAAAACCATTATCAAGCTCCTCAAGAAGTTTGTATCTACTAACAAACGAAATTGGAGTGAAAAGCTTGGTGAATGTCTTTGGGCCTACCGAACTACGGTCCGCAATCCCACAGGCTTTATACCTTTCTTTTTGGTGTATGGTTGTGAGGCAGTTCTTCCTCTGGAACTTCAAATTCCTTCTTTGAGGATTGCCATTGCTAACGAACTCACTACAGAGAACAACGATCTTCTCCGACTTCAAGAGTTAGAAGCACTCAATGAGAAGCGGCTATTAGCTCAACAGCATATTGAGTTGTATCAAGCCCGTATTTCGAAGACTTTCAACCGCAAAGTTAAAGTCAGAGCCTTTCAGCAAGGAGAACTTGTTCTAATAGTAAGACGTCCTATGACTATGACTCACTCAAGCAAAGGCAAGTTCGATGCGAAGTGGGAAGGGCCTTATGTTGTCAGCAAAGTCTTTTCAAATGGAGCTTATCAACTTTCAGAGTTAGATGGTCGAGTTGCAATGATGCCTATTAATGGCAAATTCCTCAAGAAATACTATGTATAAATGTAACAGAGATTTTATGTAAATAAGATCAGACAATTCATAAATAAAGTTTGATTTTTATTTCATCATAAACGATGTTACATAATATTAAGGAAGGTCACTATCGTCCTTCTCAACATTGGGACGCGGACCACTGCCATCCTTATCAGAGATATAATCAGCAAAAGAGTCGAGGACATCCTTGCTCGAGCCTACCAGGAACCTGCAAGCAGCCATTCTCATGGTTTCTTCCTCTTTAATCTTTCCTGATTCAAGCAAAAAATTCAGGATATCCCGCGGTGGTTTGGGTACAGACGAACCTTCGCCTACTGCTGCCTGCTTTGGCTGAACTGGATCGGCAGGACGTTCTTTAGTGCTTACTTCAATCTTCGGAATAATTTTAGCCTTCTTGGATACATCTTCGGACGACATCTTTATGTTGGAAAGTGGAAATGATCATTCCTTTCAGATTTCTGTTCTATTTATAGGCGGAGATTCTCAAAATAACGAAATGACACATTCATTCGACGGTTTATCCGTTCATCATCATTCGACGGTTTATCCGTTCATCATCATTTGATGGTTCGTCCGTTCATTATCATCATCTGACGGTTCACCCGTTCATTATCACCATCTGACGGTTCACCCGTTCATTCGACGGTTCGTCCGTTCATCATCTGACGGTTCATCCGTTCACATTCATTTGACGGTTCACCCGTTCATCATCATTCGACGGTTCACCCGTTTACATTCATTTGACGGTTCGTCCGTTCATCACCATCCGACGGTTCACCCGTTCATCTGACGGTTCATCCGTTCATTCAATTCATCATCATCCGATGGTCCATCCGTTCATCCCGACGATTCATTTCGTTCGTTTATCCATATCAGCAACTTATCGTCCTCGATTAAGTTGTCTATTTGAAATAATAATATTCGACAAATTATATTCTGCCACGTCCACATTACCTCTGAGCAGATATAATAAATATAATTATTTTCTAAAATCGAGAAATATATCATATCCTGTACCTCTGAATATATTTTCTATCGCTATTATTTATATCTGAATAAGATATGCAAGAAATAATAGACCCACAATAAAATGTCTTTTATTGATCAAAATTTAAGACATCACATACATAGCATAAAGAAAGACAAAAAGATACAAGATGTTCTTTCTACTGAGACGGAGGCGTCATCAGATTAGTAATCTGTTGTTTCAGCATCTGCAACCGTTCTTCGCGAGATGCCATCACTTTCCTCCTGGCCTCTTCCATCCCAGATTCTTCATTAAAAGCGGGCATGGTTACCATTCGGCGAGTGATTTCAGTATCATAAGCCGCTACATACTCGTCTCTTTCCTGAGTTAGAGCACCAAGTTGTTGTACTGCAGTCTGATGCTCGATAACTTCATTTTCCAGTTCCTCTTGGAGACGAGCAATCTCCACTTTCAGCTCGGCAATTCTTCTTTCTTTTCTCTCAGCAGTTGAGGTTACAGATTCCAACTTGGAGTTATACTCAGCAGATTTAGTAGAATAGGCATCCAAGAGATTCTGGAAGTTTACTCTTTCAATTGCAGCTGCCTGAGCCATCTGTTCAAACTCTGCTTGCACTAAGGGTTCTACTTCCCCCTATTGAGCTCTTTATAATTCTTTATTGAAGCTTCCAGCTCATTTAATATGTGGTCAAGGAAAGTGGCCTGGGGCTCATTACCTTGCTCCCGGATAGCCTTTAGTAAGAAGGAAGTCGGACCCCTAACCATGTAAAAATCAGCGTCTTCTTTGTCTATCATTCTATTGATCAAAGGCCCCAAGGACTCGAAGAAGCATTTGGTGAATGATTGGAAGACAAGCTGATTAATCGCCAGAGCACCAGGAGTCGCAACTACTCCTGTTGATGACGAGACAGAAGGACGTTCAGTTTCTCGAACAGTAGGCTCTTTGAATAGAGGAGCTAGAGTAGAGCTAGTCGCTCCTCCTGGTTGTTCCTCTACAAAATTAAATATTGTCATTTTGCCTGTCGTTTTCTATTGTCAAAAAAGAATTGAAAGTGAAACAGTCTTACCATGATTCGATCCAGCAACAGGCTTATCATCGGTTGGTACAGATTCTAGTTGAGCAGAAGTAGCCTCAGACATTACTGCCTGGCTACTTTCGGCCTCCGAACCACCCGAGAAATGTCGGCTACCGCTAGCGATAGCCGTTACTGGCACTATGTCTGTGCACACTGGATGAGCAGGAGAAGATCCAGGTTCTGTATGGACAAGAATAAAGATGTTAGCTATCAAGCTATTTATTAAAAGAAGATCGCTAATTTCATTACAATACCTTCGGGAGCAACAACTGGAGTTTCCTCCAAAGCCACTTCTTTATCAGCAATCTTCTCTGGAGATATCGGCACCTCAGCCTCCTTTTCAGGAGACAGAGTGTCATTAATAGCTCGAGGAGATGTCTGGATCTCAACATCCTCTTCCGGATTTTGTGTCTCAACTGCTTCTGATGAGGTGCTCTCCTCGTTCTCACTGTCCTCGGGAACCTCTTTATTAGCAGCAACAACAGCATGATCAGTTTCTTCTTGATAATCGAAGTCACAATCATTTAGTGCTTCGATCATAAGACGATCTTCCTCCTCACGAGTTGCTCCCGGTGTAACAGGAAGATGAGTCATTACTGCCATTGGTGAAGGTGATCGTACAGCCTCTTCTTCTCTGGGCTCCGCAGCTTCCTCTCTCTGCTCAATTTCTTCTCTGGGCTCTGTTACCTCTACTCTCTGTTCAATGTCCTCCCTCTGCTCTGGACTCAACTCAGAAACAGGGGTAGGAGATGGCATAGTGATGCCAGCCGCGACGTCCATCACTACCGAAGACAAAATTTTCCTCGGAGGAGAAATTGTTCTCTTCTTTCTTTTATGGGCTAGCTTCTTTCTCCTATGCAGAGGCCTCTCCGGACTCTCTATGTTTTCTACTTTGACCTGTTTCTGTACAGAGGTCGGTGTAGCGACTTCGTCTCGAGTGGACTCAGTCAATTGTCTGGATTGCGATCTGGTGGTAACCTTTTCTGCAGAATGTTCTAATATCAATTTTTTCTTCATGGTTGGGGAAGGAGGTTCTTCTCTCCTTCTCTTGACAGGAGACTTAACAACCTTCAGAGAAAATTTTCAAAGGTTGGTTAATTTCCTCGGAGAAATTTGCGTCTCTAGAAGCTTCCAATGGATCGTCCACTGGTTCATGTTCTTCATTATTATTTGGAGCTATGGTGTCGGTCACTCTTCTCTTCAGGCGATTTGCTATTGTAAAACTATCCGCGAGGCTATAGTTTTCAGCAAATGTATTGGCTGCTGTATAAAACCGAGAATAAGTGTACAGCATTCTTGGGCCAGCATCGGTTCTATTTGACATCGAGAACACAGCCTTTGTGTCTCGAGCATTATAGTAAGCCCAGGCCCGGGCACCATCTATTAAATAACCTTTTCCTTGTAGGCACGTAATGGCGTTACCTACATGAAACTGGTCATATCCAAACTTACGAGCAAAGCGGCTCGGCAGATATGGTTCAAGGAAGCATTCTTCTTCAAATCTGTATACTAGAAGGGATGGTCTGATTGTCTTCAGCCATTCAAAAGATCCCCGACCTATTGGTTGCCTCCCCAGGTCAATCAAATTTGCCGCCATGTATTCATAACCAGTGGGAGGGGAAGTGCAAAGAAAATTCCATCCTCTGCCGAGGTTTAGTGTTCGTCTACAGTCTCTCAAACTAGTATATATCCATCTGCTCTGAGAGAATCTGCATAGAAAACTGCCTCCAACTGCCCCCATGGCAGGATTCATCAGTGATGGATGATGCAAGAGCAACCATCCGAATAAATATGTGTAAGGTAACTCCAGCCAGGGGAAGTTCACCTTATCACCTTTGCACTTAATCATCGAATCAACATATAGACGAAGACCCGCGTTTATACTACAGGTCATCGCTGAAAGTAAGTCCATCCGGTAGCCGAAGACTAACCGGACAGCAGCAAATAGAACACCGCGATGGAAGCGGTCTACTGCACTTACGCCAGGAACAACAAATCGACGTAGCCAGTATGTCAAGAATCCTGCTAGCTGGACTTGTTTGGACATGGGCCTGTAGCCCATTCTTATGAAGCTCTCTACAAATTCCCCAGCCTTGAGAGGAGGATATTGGTGTTCATCCTCAACTTTGATATCCATTCTGTTGTTCTCCTCTATCAGCTTTATCACCTCACTATTGCCGAGAGGATGGAAGAAATCAGGATTACAAGAATCATGATCTTTCGTCTTTTTCTCGATAATGCGGTTGAGAAAAAGATAAGTCAGCCATTTTGATGAATAGCACGTGCCGACAGAGCCACTTTGGTTATATAAAGAGCAGATGTTGTAATGGCACAGGAGCTCGTCAAAGACTTCTACCATCCTGGAGTTCTCTCGACGAAGCCTATCTAATTCATCATTTGTCGGGACGTACTCCTCATAGGGCAACTCGCCCATGGGTAAAAGTGAGATATACTTCATCTCATGTAAAGCCAAGCCCATTTCTCCGCAGGGAGTCATAAATGTCCCTGTCCTGTAATTGTAACTCTCTGCCAGAGCTAAGAACAGATAAGGATTTGGAAAAAATCCGTATACGGTAGCATGTACCGTATTATACAGCTCAATTTCTCTTAGTTTGTCTTCAAACTGGACCAGTATCCAGTTGGCAATACAGCTCCATCTTTTGATCTCTGGATTTACCAGACCTGTCAACCGGATGTCTTGATCCGGATATTTACCTTCTGCCTTGGCATACTCGTTGGTGAAGATTGGTGTCCTTACCGGTAGTAGCAAAGATGAGTTCTCGGGGGGAATACAACCCGGCTTCAACCCCCTCAATAAAGTGCAGTGTCGTTCGGAAGAACTGTAGAACATGTCTCTGTTGTTCGGACCCTTCTTAACACAGTTTTTTCTGGTTCTTGCCTGTTGCAAAGGAGTAATATCCCATTCCATCTTCCTCGGATGGCTCGCATGGGCATATCTCGCTAGTGGAAGGCATCTAGCTATGACCGGCAATTGAATCAATTTCTCTTTCCATTGGAAAGTTCTCAATTCAACTCTGGGTCTTGGTTGGGAGCTTTTATCAATAGCATCTCCGAAAAGAAACATTGGCTTCTTATGGGTGACTGCGTCGGCAGATTGTAGAGGCTGTCCATTTATCAGGCTTAACAGAGTCTCGTTATCCTGTGCTATCAAAATAGCCTGGCGAGAAGAAGGAAGTGCATACTGGGAAAATAGTACATGAGATAAATCTTCTTTGAAGTCTGGCTCAGACAAAGTTCCTATAAATGTCTCATATTCGGGATCTTCTCTGGTATCAACTACATCCAAACAGAAGAAAGCAGAATTTAGTACAAGTCAAAGTCAAAAATTCTGTCATTAAATTGCAGACTGCGCAAAGCTTCAGATTGTGCAGATATCAGACTGCACAAACATCAGATTACGCAGATATCAGACTGCGCAAACATCAAATTGCGCAGATATCAGACTGCACAAGCATCAGATTGTGCAGATGTCAGATCGCGCAAACGTCAGATTGCGCTGACAATCTCGCACAAATCAGCCGATTGCGCTGACTTTTGCCAGCGCAATTCAACCGATTACGCAAGAAGATATTCTTCATAAAAATGAAGAATAATGGATTCGTGTAACCAAAACCCTAAAAAGGGTGGCGCAGTATGATCACATCTCTAAAAAGAGATGGATTCTGAAGATCAGTGAAGTCAAAAAGCCCTAAAGAGGGGTTTTCGATTGTGTGGCCTACCGCGCAGAGCAGGGTGCGCAGTCTCATGACGGAAAGGACGAGGCGCCATACGAATCGAAGACTCGGCGGGGGCCTTGTCCTTGTCGGCGGCGGAGGATCGTCTCGGGGCCATGAGATCGACGGAGACGAAGATTGAAGTCGAAAAGAGCTCAGGAGTTTCTTTCTCTCGAACACAAGGCAGCAAGTAAAGAATAAGTCGAAGGATCGAGAGTACTATTTATAGTTTTTCAAAAAAGAAACGGCCACCACAGATTGTGCCATAAAAGTCGGAGCTTACTCACCCGATTGCGCAGACAGCTCATGCGCAACTTGATTTAAATTTCAAAATTCAAAGTATTTCAAAATTTTGAATAAATTCAACTTTCGAAAACTTTGAAGGGGGTATTGTAGGTCCTAAAAAATCAAGTTGCACCTATCAACAAAGTCATAGAATCAAGAAATACAACTTTCAAATGAACTGCGCAGACATCAGATTGCGCATCATTCAGATTGCGCACACTAGATTGCGCACACTTTTAACTGCGCAAGCTGACGTGGCAATATCATCATTACCTGACAGAGAATCAGATCTTCTGACAGCTGACAACACGAAGAATGAGAAGACTGTTCGTTTATTGTGCCGCACAGTGCTCGAGGACAGCTGTACAGGCAGCGTAATCTGTTGACAGCGCAATCCATCTCAGCGCCATCCATGCTAGCGCAATCCAATGCCAGCGTAATTCATGTCGCACACTTTATCACTTCAACTGACAAAAAGCACATGTGGCATTCATACAATCAATTGCTCGTTACGTGGCAACCGTCTACACACGATCATGCGCATTTCAATCAAATGATGCCATGTGTCCAAGACAGTTGGCCCACGACCAGACAACAGCCTCACAGTCTGATGCTGCGCAATCTAGTTCATGCACAATCCAGCATACGCAATTCAGAATAACTAAAAGTTAGTTATTTCTAGAACTCTACAAATAGAGTTTCAAGTCTTCAATCAAGCGGATCAGACATAAAGTTCAGAAATATCAGAGAGTTCAGCAGTTCTTGCTCAAGTGTTGCTGCATTCTTCCGAGGCTTTTGCCTTCAACTTCAACTTCCGAGGCTACAATCTTCAAAGTTTACATCGTCCAAGGGATAAAGCAATCGTCTTCTAGATTGGATTCCTACAGTTGTACTTTCCCAGAATTCTTGTAATCTTTACAAAGTTTGTATCAATAAAGTTCATACTTTTGTTTTTGCAAACACACACCATTTATTTTGGATGGTCCAATTACTGTCTTAAAGAACTTCCAAATTTCTATGTGTGCAATCACTTCTTATCCTATATTTTAGTTTATTGCACTAATCCATTTTAACATTCTCACTCGAGCTATGCTAATTTTTGGACATGTTTCTTATTTTTCAAATATACTGACCTGTAACACATGGATGGTCCTATTGTAGTCTTATTAAACTTTCCTTCATCTTCAAGGCTATTGAAGATCATTAAGCATTGTGAAAGTGCTCCTCCACTTTGACCATCCATTTTGTTACATGGATACGCATTGGGAGGACTGTATCCGTATACGGCACGTATTGGGCACAATTATTTATTTGACACTCTTGTCGGATATAGCTCACCCATGTTTAGGCTCCAAAGAGGGTGCGAATATATTGAAAGTAATTTTGACATTGGTGATCATGCTAAACATAATTGAGATATAAGAAAGTAATATTTTGTTGCATTGAACCCTTTCTAGGACTTGGAACATTTTGGAACCTACTCAGTACATGAAATATGCTTAAATAAGTTACTATTAAGATGAATATATAAAATATATAAAGAAAGAAGTTTTCATGTTTATATATAACCATTTCCATGCGTACCCGTATCCTAAAATTTCAAAATGTATTGCTCCGTATACGAATTCGTATGTGTCTATGCAACCTAGACCATCCTCTTTTAATTATATGAACATCATTTACTTGATCCCTCCATCTGGTGAATGATACAATGGATACTTTATATTAAAAAAGTGATGCACCGTGAATACTTTGTATTCAATTCAGTTTTATTGGTTTGAGGGACTCAGTATAGTTTGCTTGTACTGGTTCAAGCTTTTTTAAAAAGCCTTTTAGAACATGCTATGTTTGAGTTATGTAGGACTTTGTCTAGTAATCTGCTTGTTAATCTTTAATTTGTGGAAGAAACATGGTCTTTGTTTATTTCTTTATACTAGGTATTCATTATTTGGTGGTGCATATATAGAGGCCAATTTGCTCTAATTAAATTAATTTGGTCCCATTAATGATGTTCTTGAACCATTGAACACATGAAACATAATCATCTGTAAAATGTACCTTTATATTGTGGTTGTTGCTGGGACGCAGGATAACTGTGTTGCTAGCTTCTTTCCCCAACTATACCTTTATATTGTGTTTGTTTTGATAGACGGTGAAGGAAATCGAAACGTCCTCATTCCTTCAGAATAATGTTCTATTTCTTCCCTTTTAAAGGCAATGGCGTCGTTGGAATTGCTTTTTTTCTTGCAAAATCTCTGCAATAGTTTTTTATGGTTTCTATATAATGTTATGATTGTTCCCATTTTCATGAAAACTCTTTTCTAAGGGATTATTCTATCAAGCTTGCTCCAGATATGGGACAAATACCTGATCCCTATCATGACCTAATTTGTTTTACTCCTTTCTTTTGATATTTCATGATTAGATTTGATTTTTAGGCCTGACAATTATATGGACTGATTTGGTTGTCTTCTCTTTTTCTCAGGATTATTTCACTGGTGTTCTGGCTGTCGTTGATCTTTCATGATTATTGGTGTGGCCAAGTTTTGATGTGGACAATTTTGGTAGTTGTAAATATATATATGTATTTGGATATTCTATTTTGAGAATGTAATAAAGATGTTGATATGTACTCTATTTTAAGAAATGTAATAAAGATGGTGATATATAATGTTAAGTTTTTGGAATGTAATATATAATGTGCAGTATAGAGCGTTATAAATATGCTAATTTGAATAGTATAATGTGTTATAAATGTGCTGCATTGAGCCTATACATATTATCTATTCATAACGTTTTACAAAAGTCCTGAATTGTGCACTATATATTAAATATTCATAACGCTTTTATAGAAACTATTTATGACGGTTTTTTTATAACACTTTTAAAAAATATTTATAACACCCGTTTTCATAACGGTTGCTTTGACAAAAAAGCGTCATGGTTTGTCATTAATGACGCTTTTTAGCCGTCATTAAAAGGAATTTTTGTTGTAGTGTGAGGATACTAACGAATTTGCTTGCAACTGGATATAAACATATATAAGAGGATGCAAACCACTAATCAAAACTGCCAATTGTGTCGGGTACATTCTGAAACTGTGAAATTATAGAGAAATCATATAATGCTTGCTTTTTTATTGAATGAAGCAGATACTTATACAAGGGAGCTTTAACAACTTTGGAGATAAAGTCTCCAAGTGGTTGCAAGGGATAATGACATCTCCTAGTGGTTGCAGGTTGTTACAAGAGATAACAACATAGATTCAAACTAAATAATAAATAACATAAATTAAGATAATGTTAAACACTGTTATTGTTAACATTCCCCCTCAAGTTGAACGTCCGTAGGAAAAGATTCAGCTTGTTAATCAATGTATCAAATCGCGGACGAAGCAAAGGTTTGGTGAGCACATCCACTAATTGATCATCAGTAGAGACGTATGCAACCCGGAAGGTTCCAATCTGAACTTGTTCACACACAAAATGATACGACAAGGCGATGTATTTCATGCGAGAGTGAAAAGCAGGATTGGAACTTAGGCTTGTTGCCCCCAAATTATTACAGTAGATGACCAGTGGTTGTGACTTTTTATGACCAAGCTCACCAAAAAGAGATAGCACCTACATCAGTTCAGAGGCAGTGTTGGCGACGGCCTTGTATTCAGCTTCTATTGAAATCTTGCAACAGACCGCTGTTTCCTTGAACTCCAGGAAATACGTGTACTCTCCAGATATAAGAGATATCCTGTGGTGGAAACAAAATCATCCTTATCACCGGCCCAATCAGCGTCGGAGAAGGCATGAAACACTAAAGGAGCAGAGGCGGAGATGTGAAAGCCATGATCAAGACTGCTAGCCAGATAATGTAGCACTCTCTTCAGTCCACCCCAATGTTCATTGGTCGGCTGCTGCATAAATTGGGACAATTTATTTATAATAAATGCAGCATCAGGACACGTCAATCCAAGGTACTGAAGGCTGTTGTAAAACCCCTAAATTTTAACTATATATATTTTTTAATTTTGATTTTTTGTTATCGTACATCGAGTGCGAATGTGTAAAGATGTAAATACGAGATATTTGTTCATTCATATAAAAAATATTTTATTATTGTTTTTCTTATGAATATAGAATAAATATGTTATTTCAATACATAGTATAAACAAATATTTTCATATCAAAAGAATATTTTACGATATTTACCAAAAACTTTATCTTTTACTTTTATAAAAGATTATTTTATTTCTTGTTCAAATATAGATATTAATTTAGAAAACTATATTTTATGTAAATATCTTATTTGCATATATATATGCACAAATTTTTATTCATATATTTTTATATTTTTGAAATTATTTATTATTATTATTTTTAGAAAAGATATTTTGAACTTATTGTGGTAATTTAAACTTTGATTAAATTTTATTGATTTGCATGTGAATCAGATTTAAACTTTGATGGGAATATTTTGAACTTATTATTTTTAGAAAATATATTTTGAACTTATTGTGGTAATTTAAACTTTGATGGGAATAATCTATATTTAATTTGGATTTGAAATTATCTAAATTTAATTGAGTTGGATTTGGATTGAATCGATTTTAAAATAATTTAAATTAAAAGTAAGATTATCTAAAGGGGGTTTTAATTTTTCCTAATCCTTATCCCGCTAGGAGTTTCCACCCCCTATATATAGGGGAAGCCTTCATATTGTTTTTCTCCATAATTATTCATCACAAATATTTTTCCACCACAAGAGAGTGCATCGTGTCGGTGTCCGCCGTGACGGCCTCGGGTCCGACCCCGGGTGTCATTCCAATATAATATTTTACATATATTTAGTATAGTGCTCATTAGTGAATTTAGTATAAAAATATATAAAGCTATTTTTCTAGTACATTAAGGATCTAAACTATATTATGCAATTTTTCTCAAAATTTTAGGATTTATTTCATAACTTTTATTACTTTTTACATGTTACTTATATTATACACTATTTACATAATATAGAATAAATGTCAAATTAGTATGAAATATTTCAGCTTGTATAAATGAGGTTAGATGAAGGTTGTTTAAATAAATATTAACTCTATTTATTATCTATAGTAATTTTAAATAATGTTATAAATAATTTAGATAAATATGAACTATATTTTAAGTTAATCATAATCCTAAGTCTAATATGAAAGCATCCCTTCTATATTATATCATAACAAAGTAACTTCTATCAATTTAAATCAAATCCTATCTAATTTAGGAGATAAATCTGAAATAAATACCTATATAAATCCAATACATCCCCCTTCTATCAGCCATAATTCGAAATTATTTTTAGTCCAATAGAAACTCTAAAATTCGTCATTAGAATTCAGCCCCGCTTTTTAGCAGCAAGAGCAACTTGGAACGACGATATCTCCTAGCTCCGAACTCCGTTTCGCCTCCATTTTTTTTAAAAGAAGCGTATCGAGGTAAGGTTTCCAAAAATATACTTTAATAGCAAAATTCGTTCTGTAAATTTCTGCAAAACTGTTTGAGTATCTAGTGTCCAAAAAATAAACGTGTTT
Organism: Iris pallida; assembly: GCA_029216955.1. NCBI lineage: Eukaryota > Viridiplantae > Streptophyta > Magnoliopsida > Asparagales > Iridaceae > Iris > Iris pallida. The sequence goes on from JANAVB010004799.1 coordinate 758,713, forward strand.
CATTATTTTTAAGATTTCGGGAGATTTCGAAAATGAAAATGCGATCCGTTTAGTTTTTCGAAAAGATGATACAAAAATCTATACCATATCCTAACTTCAAAATTTATTAAATAAATGTAATAGATGCAGTATTAATTATAGTTAGATAATAGACTATTTTTAGCATCTGGAGTTGTTCCTACACCTTCCTCTTTGTGCGCTGTTGTTGATTCGTCGCCAGGACATCATCTTACCTCACTCGAACATCAGGCAAGTATACCTTGCCAAATCGTACAGTACCTTTTATATGCATGTTCTTTAATTCCTTATCCCAACATATTCATGATTATTTTATCTTGAGTTGCGGTTACTTACCTAGTTTCAGTTCTACTTACCTTGTTAGTGTACATTTACATTCTTGATATACATCTAGTATGTGTTATATTGCCTTCGTGATCACTTGTGTTTTGTGATAGAGTCATGTAGTCCTATACTACTGACTCTCATGATTTGACTTGACTTGACTTGACATGACTTGAGTAGGACTTGACTTTGACATTTTATAGATTGGGAGTGCTTACCTTGACTACGGTCTATGGGATTATTTTACTAGGAATGGCTACCGTCTCAATTGGAGTGCTTGCCTTGACTGCGATTGAGATACTATAGATTGTGAGTGCTTGCCTTGACTACAGTCTATAGATTTGATCTATTAGCCACGACTAGTATGGCACGCCAGTGTCTTAGGATCTTTGTGTCTTAGATCTTAGTATCTTAGTTATTCTGACTCGGTTGATTTCTTTCATTATTTTTTACTTCTCTGTATACTTGTATTGTTACTTTTTGGCTTGTATATTATGTATCTTGCTAGTCCTCTGAGAACCTGGTAATCTCTCCAGGTGTGTTGGTGATTTTCGTAGGTGCTCCAGCCAAGGATATAGTTTACAATCTACTTTCACGATGCTAGCTTTCGGATCGTCTTTCGCTTTGCTCGACTATTCCATCGTTGCTATATATTTCTCTCTTTTTGTTGGCAGTGGATTTGTCTCCGCCCAACGTTTTGTACAAATGATATTTATAAGTTGATTTTAATATATATTTATTTGTGGATGAGATTAGTTTTATGGTTACTGTATTTTATAGCTTATGTATACATACGAGGTTTCCGTATATTGTAGTATGCTTCGTATGTATGCAGCTGGTATACCTACGTACTTGGTCCAACGTATTTTGGGACTGGGGCGTTACATGTTTTTGTGGTGGCCCATACAGGTCAAGATAAATTATTTGGTTACTTTACCGTACCAAGCAAGCCTGCGTATAAGATTAGAGTCTAGGATATCATCCACATACTTGACCGCCTTCTCGCTTGACTCCTCGAGTTGCATCTTGCTTGATCCCTTCTATCGTGATTCATGCCCTTCTTTTGTGATTGATAGAGATTAATAAGGTAACCCATACTAGGTGGAGATGACCCATTGTCTCATCACCCTACTAGTTTAACTCTTGTAAGTTGGATAGAATGCCTTACGACCTAACCTTCCTTATGACCTTAACCAAGTCTTAGACAAGTAGACGGTAGGACGACTGTATAGGTACCATCATAGGACATGGCCTACATTTTTAAGGACTTTGACCAAACTCTACTTCTTTTCAATCTTAATCTCACGTGCCTATGTTTTACCATCTTGACTAATGTTGCTACTACAAACTAGTTTTGCAAGCTTATCCATCTATCGAGCTTGTTCATGACTTATGCTATTAAGCGCGCGCTCACTAACATATTGTCTAATCAGAACCGGTGCATGATGGTCTGATCTACCGAGTGCACTTTGGTTCGCTTTTTATATATCGTTCTAACATGGATGGAGACATAGTTAAACTTGGCCTCTAGAGTCTCATCCACAATTGCCTTGGAAATTCTCTTTTGAACTATTTATGACGCCTTTGGACCATGTATTCGTATTCGATAATAGCTTCTTCAAACTCTTAATAGTCTTTGTCTTTCACTTATTTTGGAATGACAAAACGCTCGTACTTGATATCCCCTTAGTTGCCCCACTATCTATTGCCAAGATAATTTGCCACCGACCAACCAATGGAACTATATCCCCATCTCGAGTTACTCGTCTTTTCCCTTGACTCTAGATTCATTATCGCGACCATCATTCACTCCCTAAATTAAATTCGTGATTTATTTCCATAGTTATCGAGATCACGATTTTCTAATGCATGTTTGTGTTGAACGTCGTGATTTGATCGATATACCTTTGTACCTTCTCGAACCCCCCTACTTATTCTTAATTTCGAGGACAAAATTCTTGTAAGTTGGGTATGATGTAAAACTCCTAAATTTTCACTATATTTTTTTATTTTGATTTTTTCTTATCGTACATCGAGTGCGAATGTGTAAAGACGTAAATACGAGATATTTGTTCATTCATATACAAAATATTTTATTATTGTTTTTCTTAGGAATATAGAATAAATATGTTGTTTCAATACATAGTATAAACAAATATTTTCATATCAAAAGAACATTTCACGATATTTGCCAAAAACTTTATCTTTTACTTTTATAAAAGATTATTTTATTTCTTGTTCAAATATAGATATTAATTTAGAAAACTATTTTTTATGTAAATATTTTATTTGCATGGATGTAAAAAATTTTATTCATATATTTTGGATTTTTGAAATTATTTATTATTATTATTTTTAGAAAAGATATTTTGAACTTATTGTGGTAATTTAAACTTTGATTAGATTTTATTGATTTAATTTAAATAAGTTTAATTTAAAGATGGGAATCATCTATATTTAATTTGGATTTGAAATTGTCTAGATTTAATTGAGTTGGATTTGGATTTGGATTGAATCGATTTTAAAATAATTTAAATTAAAAGTAAGATTATCTAAAGGGGGTTTTAATTTTTTCTAATCATTATCCCGCTAGGAGTTTCCACCCCTATATATATGGGAAGCCTCCATATTGTTTTCCTCCATAATTATTCATCACAAATATTTTTCCACCACAAGAGAGTGCATCGTGTCGGTGTCCGCTTCTTCGTGTCAGTCGTGACGGCCTCGGGTCCGACCTCGGGTGTCATTCCAATATAATATTTTACATATATTTAGTATAGTGCTCATTAGTGAATTTAGTATAAAAATATATAAAGCTATTTTTCTAGTACATTAAGGATCTAAAATATATTATACAATTTTTTTCAAAATTTTAGGATTTATTTCATAACTTTTATTACTTTTTACATGTTACTTATATTGTACACTATTTACATAATATAGAATAAATGTCAAATTAGTATTAAATATTTCAGCTTGTATAAATGAGATTAGATAAAGGTTGTTTAAATAAATATTAACTCTATTTATTATCTATAGTAATTTTAAATAATGTTATAAATAATTTAGATAAACATGAACTATATTTTAAGTTAATCATAATCTTAAGTCTAATAGGAAAGCATCCCAATCTATATTATATCATAACAAAGTAACTTCTATCAATTTAATTCAAATCCTATCTAATTTAGGAGATAAATCTGAAATAAATACCCATATAAACCCAATACATCCCCCTTCTATCAGCCATAGTTGAAAATTATTTTTAGTCCAATAGAAACTCTAAAATTCGTCATTAGAATTCAGCCCCTCTTTTTAGCAGCAAGAGCAACTTGGAACGACGATATCTCCTAGCTTCGAACTCCGTTTTGCCTCCAGTTTTTTTTAAAAGAAGCGTTTCGAGGTAAGGTTTCCAAAAACATATTTTAATAGACAAAATTTGTTCTGTAAATTTTTGCAAAACTGTTTGAGTATCTAGTGTCCAAAAAATAAACGTGTTTCGGTATTTTTACGATTTCGGGAGATTTCGAAAACGAAAATGCGATCCGTTTAGTTTTTTGAAAAGATGATACAAAAACCTATACCATATCTTAACTTTAAAATTTATTAAATAAATGTAATAGGTGAAGTATTAATTATAATTAGATAATAGACTATTTTTAGCATCTGAAGTTGTTCCTATACCTTCCTCTTTGTGCGCTATTGTTGATTCGTCGCCAGGACATCATCTTACCTCACTCGGAAATCAGGCAAGTATACCTTGCCAAATCGTACAGTACCTTTTATATGCATGTTTTTTAATTCCTTAGTGTTCCTTATCCCAACATATTCATGATTATTTTATCTTGAGTTGCGGTTACTTACCTTGTTTCAGTTCTACTTACCTTATTAGCGTACATTTACATTCTTGATATACATCTAGTGTGTGTTATATTGCCTTCGTGATCACTCGTGTTTTATGATAGAGTCGTCTAGTCCTACACTACTGACTCTCATGATTTGACTTGACTTGACTTGACATGACTTGAGTAGGACTTGACTTTGATATTCTATAGATTGGGAGTGCTTACCTTGACTACGGTCTATGGAATTATTTTACTAGGAATGGCTACCGTCTCAATTGGAGTGCTTGCCTTGACCGCGATTGAGATACTATAGATTGGGAGTGCTTGCATTGACTACAGTCTATAGATTTGACCTATTAGCCACGACTAGTATGGCATGCCAGTGTCTTAGGATCTTTGTGTCTTAGATCTTGGTATCTTAGTTATTCTGACTCGGTTGATTTCTTTCATTATTTCTTACTTCTCTGTATACTTGTATTGTTACTTTTTGGCTTGTATATTATGTATCTTGCTAGTCCTTTGAGGACCTGGTGATCTCTCCAGGTTTGTTGGTGATTTTCGCAGGTGCTCTAGCCAAGGACATATTTTACAATCTACCTTCGTGATGCTAGCTTTCGGATCGTCTTTCGTTTCATTCGACTCTTCCATCGTTGCTATGTATTTCTCTCTTTTTGTTGGCAATAGATTTGTCTCCGCCCAACGTTTTATACAAATAACATTTATAAGTTGATTTAAATATATATTTATTTGTGGATGAGATTAGTTTTATGGTTACTGTATTTTACACTTATGTATACATACGAGGTTTCCGTATATTGAAGTATGCTTCGTATGTATGCAGCTGGCATGTCTACGTACTTGGTCCTACGTATTTTGGGACTGGGGCGTTACAGCTGCCGACCAAGGTTCTGTGCTCAGTTGGGGAGGGAAGTAAGGTGCCACCATCATGCAGCATGGGAGTTGTAGATGACATTGGAGTGGTGACCGATTTTGTATCTGCCATCCCGACTTTAGTGAGTAGATCAAGGATATACTTCCGTTGAGAGAAAAAGAGACCATCACCAGTGGGTAGAACTTCTACTCCGAAGAAGTAATTAAGGTTTCCAAGATCCATGAGAGAAAACTTTTGTGCAAACTTAAAAATTAGATCATTAACAGCAGCAGTGGAGTTCCCTATTAGAATTATATCATCGACATAAACTAAGAGAAAAAATGTTGTGAGTCCATGACGATATATAAACAGAGAAGCATCAACAATTGAATTTGAGAAGCCGAGTTGGAGTAAATAACTTCGTAACTCATGATACCAAGCTCGTGGATCTTTTTTTAGTCCATATAGGGACTTTTTGAGTTTGCACACATGGTCGGGAGCATCCTAGTTGACAAATCCAGGTGGTTGACTCATATAAACCTCTTCATTGAGCGTCCCTTGAAGAAACACATTATTGATATCAAGCTGCTTCACGGACCAACCACTACTAACTGCAAGGGTGAGAACAACACGAACCATGACAGGATTTACCACTGGACTGAAGGTCTCTGTATAGTCCCAGCCAGGTCTTTGATGAAAGCCTTTTGCGACTAACCGCACCTTGAAGCGATCAACCAAACCATCCGGGAGACGTTTGATTCGGTAGACCCACTTTCATCCCACTAAATTTTGGGCAGAGGATGGCAGAACCAGGTCCCATGTATTGTTGGAGAGGAGGGCATCAAATTCTTGTTGCATCGCAGTGCGCCACTCCGGTGATTTTAAGGCCTGCGTAATGGTGTTGGGTTCTCGTAGGGTGAGAGACATTGGCATGGAGGTTAAGCATTTTAATGGATTTGATGATGTTATTTTTGGACCTGGTAATGATGCCACGGTCAGGAAGCGATAGAGGACGGTTGTGGTGAGGGAATAGGGCGTATGTGATGGAAGGGAGAAGGTTATTGATTTTTTAGAGAGTGGGGACTGGAGGTATCAGGTCGTGGGTTGAAAGGAGAAGAAAGAGGGTTTATTTGATTTGTAGTAGTATGAGAGTTTGAGGAGCTAGGGCTGGCAGGTATAGAAGAAAAATTAGGTAGGCTGGGAGACAAAGGAGGAGTTAGTTGGGATGAGGTATTTGGGGAGGTAATAACCGAGATTTCAGAATGTAGGGCCCCAGGGTACGGTAGTGGCTGGAGAATAGGAAGTTGATAAGTGGTCCACTCATCTCCAACTGGGTCAATGGGACTAGATTTTGGCAGAAGACTGCGATATGGGTACTCCGTTTCAAGAAAGCGGACATGGCGGGAGGAATAAATTCGCCGCGTCAGTGGATCTAGGCAAATATAAGCATGTTGGGTGGTCGAGTAACCTACAAAACACATATAACAGACCTGGATGCAAGTTTATGATTAGTATACAGTTTAATCTAATGAAAGCATAAACAACCAAAACTCTTAAGCTTATGATAATTAGGAGGCATTTTTAATAATGTAGAGAATGATGACTCGTAATTAAGGACAGGGGTGGGAAGACGGTTGATAAGGTACATCGCCGTTGTCAAGGTGTGAGGCCAATGATCAAGGGGCATACCCAAGTATGTGAGCATGGAGAGGCCAGTTTTGACTATATGCCAGTGTCAACGTTCGAAGACGCCGTTATGCTCCGGTGTGTGAGGAGGGGAGGTGTAGTGGCTGATGCCATAGGAGCTTAGGATCGACCGAAGGCTATGTATTCACCACCATTATCAGAATATAATATTTTGATTTTGTGTTTGAAATAATTTTCAACTATGGATTTAAATTTAATGAAAACTGATTGCGTGTCAGATTTCCTTTTGAGGGGATAGAGCCAAATATATCTTGTAAAGTGGTCAATAAAAATACAGTAATATTTAAGACCATCATAAGACATAACATGAGATGACCAAATATCAGAAAATATAATTTTCAAAGGGTGTGTGGACACAAGACTGGATTCATGAAAGGGGATCTTGTGGCTCTTGTTTATTTGACATAGGTGCAATCTGATTGCAAAAAATTAGAAGTACCTAAATTAAATTGCTTTTGGGTGAAATTGAAAATGGTAGAGGAAGCATGGCCTAATTTGTGGTGCCATGTAGCAGAGGAGGATAGATGGAGATTGTTGACGGTCGGCGGAGATGACCGCCTGATGTAGACACCGTCGATACAGGGCCCCTAAGAATTGTCGTTCCCATTTGGATTTCCTTCACAAGAAATGAGTTAGGTAAGAACACAATAGAAAATTTAGTTTTTTTTGTGAATTGAGAAACATATAGAACATTTTTTGACATGGAGGGAACACAAAGAACATTAGACAATTGAAAAATCATGAAGCTTAAGAGAGCCAGTATGTGTAATGCTTAAACCCTTACTGTTACCCATAAATAATTGATCAGGGCTATTATATGGATAGTGCAGGGTAAGGTTACTGAGGTCATGGGTGACATGGTGGGAGGCCCTACTGTCAACGAGCCAGTTTGGGTCAACAAATGTTGTGGCTAAGGTATTTGCTTGTGTGGGCTGTGGAGCGGGGAAACAGGCTGAGGATAGCAGTGGGAGGTGCGGATGTTGTTGACGGAAAGTTGGGCATTGTGTGAGGACATGACCAAGAACTTTACACCATTGGCACCGACCAAGGAAGGGTTTTGGTTGGTGTGATTGTGGATTGGATCGGGGTTGAGTACGAGGGGAATTGGAGGACTATGAGGGTGAAGAGGCAGAAAAAACGACTGCGGTAGGGGAGCATGGTGACGGGGCTTTGGTTTTTACGATTTGGACTGCACATTAAGAGCGGTAGCGGGACCAGTCAGGGCCTTCTGTTCAGTTTTGATGGACAATTCCTGGTAGATAAGTTTCTCATAAAGATCCTCGAACGAGATCAGGGTGTCCCTCGCATTGACACCATCGACCACCGGCTTGTATACAACATCAAGGCCTCGCAAAACATAATCTGTGAGATCCTCGGAGTTGGCGGGATTGCCAATAGAGGCAAGAAGATCAGTAGTTACCTTCAGTGACGCATATAGTCGGTAATGGAGAGTGAGCCTTTGTCGAGGAGCTTAACTTATCCTTGAGTTGTTTGATATGTCCGCGGGATGCTTTAGCATAAGTGCGCTGAAGCAAATCCCAGATTTCATAAGTGTACTTCGTTTGGGTTAGTAGAGAAGCAACCGATGGGGATAGAGTGCTAAGAACAGAGCCATACATGAGACGATCTTGCCACTTCCATGAGAGAAATTTTGGGTTGGGGATCGTGGATGGCGGTGTTGTGGCTGTGCTAACGGCGGGCTCCGGAAGTGGGTATGAACCATCTAGGAACTTGAATAAATCATGTCCCTCAAGAGTAGCCTGAATCTGAAGCTTCAAGTTCAGATAATTTATAGGAGTAAGCTTTATGATGTTGGAAAGATGGATCACTGTGAAAGGGTGGAATGTTTCGTATGGATTAGGGAGGTGAGAGGTGAAGTCAGTAGCCATGGGAGAGATGTGTGAGGGAGCTTTTATATTTTGTGGCAGGACCATGAGTGTTTAGGATGATACCATATAGAGAAATCAGATAATTCTTGCTTTCTTATTGAATGAAGCAGATACTTATACAAGGGAGCTTTAATAACTTTGGAGATAAAGTCTCCAAGTGGTTGCAAGGGATAATGACATCTCCTAGTGGTTGCAGGTTGTTACAAGAGATAACAACATAGATTCAAACTAAATAATAAATAACATAAATTAAGATAATGTTAAACACTGTTATTGTTAACAGAAATCACCTTTCTCTACCCTGTTCTGTTTCAGGTTTGGTATGGAGAAAATTTCCAGTCTTCCCCAACAAATCAGCCAGTGTCTAAAGCTTCCTCCAAAATCTCTTCTGCACTGGACAATTCGATAGCATATCCTCTATCTTCTACCTCATGTGGGAGATCTGGAAAGCTAGGAATGCATTACTCTTTAAGCAAACCACATCTCTCTGGACACAATTATTAAGAATGCTTCTAGGGTCTGTTTGGATTAAGGGTCTGCTTGGATTGAGGGGAAAAAAATTAAGCAAAGTTAAATGGGGTTAAATGAGGGAGAGTTAACTGAGGGGGAGTAAAGTCAATACATAGAACCTTGTTTGGATTGGAGGGAGAGTTAAGTGGGGGATGTTTAATAACTCTTACTTGGATTGGAGGTTTTGAGTAAGAGAGAGATTAATAAAAATATAATAGTTACCAAAATAACCTTATTATATATGTCATAAAATTAAATTTGATTAAAATTTTAATTAGAACTTGTCAAAATATCTTCACAAATTAGAAAGCTACGGAGCAATATATTGAAAACAAGAAAAAATGGAGGAAAAAAGTTATGATATTTATTAGAAAAAATAAGGGATATTTATGAATTTTTAAACAAAACCTCTCAATCACCCTCGTTAACCCTCCGATTTGGGGGACTAAAAAAATGAACAAAAGAGTATGAAATAAACCCTCACTTAATCCTCTATAACCCTTTCTCCTAAACCTCCACCCTTAACCTAAGCATGGTTTTATTTTCCCCTCACTTAAATTTTCCTCATTAACCCTCCTAACCCTCAATCCAAGCAGACCCTAAGGGTTAAAGAGAGTTAAGTGAGGGGAAGTTAAGTGAGAGGAAATAAAACTATGCTTGGTTTGAAGGCGAAGGTTTATGAGGAAGGATTATAGAGGGTTAAGTGAGGATTTGTTTAACCATTTTTTGTCTATTTTTTAACCCTCCAAATCGGAGGGTTAACGAGGAGGATTGAGGAATTTTGTTTAAAAAGTCATCACTACCCTTTATTTGTCATATAACATATCATGAATTTTTTTTCTCTATTTTTTTTCTTTCAACATGCTGCTCCGTAGCTTTCTCATTTATGAAGATATTTTGACAAGTTCTAATTAAAATTTCAATCAAATTTAATTTTATGACATATAATAAGGATATTTGAGTAACTATTATATTTTTTATTAATCATCCTCTTACTCCCTCCAATCCAAGCAAGAGTTATTAACTATACTCCACTTAATTCTCCCTCCAATCCAAACAAGGTTATATTTATTGACACTACTCCCCCTCACTTAACCCACTTAACTCTGCTTATTTTTTATTCATCAATCCAAGCAGACCCTAAAAGAATTATATGAAGCAACAACCCACCACCGTAGCATCTCTTGACTCTCACAAGAAAGATGGATGGTCTCCTCCCACATTCAATCACAGCAAAATTAATTTTGATGGAGCTTTCGTAGATGATAGAATGGAAGCGGTTATTGATGTCTGTCGTGATCGTGAAGGGCGATTTGAATCTACATAGGATGTCGGTTGGTAGCAGAAGGCACTGTCTCAAACTGGCATTTGAATTATGTAGAAAAGAAAAGTTGGTAAACGTGATCATTGAGGGTGATTGCAAGATCTTAATCGATATCGTCCAACACAAGGAGAAGAATACACTTTGGAGGGTTCGACATCCATTAAAGAAGTATAAACAACTACCAATGAATTCACTAATATCTCATTTGTATACACTCGTAGAATAGCTAACAGTATTGCTCATTCCATGGTGAATAACTCTATATATTTAAATCAATCTGTTGTATCTAGGCTATTCAAAGAGCAGCCATCTTATATATTGGCACATATCCTAAAACATATGGCCAACATTTGCTTCTCATAAATGATAAATTCATTTCCCACAAAAAAACACAAAAAAAAGTAAGACAGAATCGATGGCTTCGCTTTAAATATGAACTCCTCACCCACTTTCCACTAGGGCTGGGCATGGGTCGGGCCAGGTCCAAATCTGATAGAACCGGATCGGAGCTGTTAGTTGGCGGGATAGGTCAAAAAAATATTGGAACCGGACTCGACCAGTTCAAAATGGGTCCAAACCGAACCGACCCACAGGTCTGCAGAAGCATGATAAAATCATACAACAAACCATGTGCTCCAAGGGACATGTGCATAACAAAACATGCGCACCCCCAGCCATGTGCGCAGGAGACAACAGAAGGATTCTGCACCTAGCTTCCAAATGCCCAAATCTCTATGCGCTAATGATTGCCATGCGCTTCTTGAAGCTTTCAAACCATCAAAGCATTTAATGAAGCACTGAAAACTGTGTAAAACGTCATTTGTCAATTAGCAAGTGGTACAACATGTGCCTCGAAGTGCGTGCAGCTGACGGCTACACGACAAGTAAAGCATCATCATTTATTCATGCGCCCAGGCCGCCATGTGCCTACGCCGCCATGCACCTTTGCCACCATGCACATTGAAGACAGCTCAACTAAAACAAAAATGCTTCAAAGTATGAGATGACAATAGACGTCATTGCTTATGTCAGAGCAATTGTCACGCCCTAGAACCAGAATACTGGAGAGCGGGGGACAGACACAGCTAGCTATGTACATTGAAGAGAATCCCACCTCGTAATACGGTCACGGCTGTCTAGATGCATGAGGGTTTACTACAAGCTATTAGTCTCTTAGGTTCAAGAACAAGTCTAGTGTCTCAATCTCAAGCAAGCAAGTAAATGTAACAAGATGGTAGATCATCAGACATACAAAGTAAGGCATCCCAAATATTACATATTCAGATGATCATGAAGCTAGTCATACAAAATACAAAAACCAGCAAGAGTTTAAGTTATACATGATCAATCCTAGGATCTGTCAATCATGTTACAACCATTAGACAGACAGGAATATAAATTTAACACGAGCTAACAATTGCTCGGCGGCTAAACGCCTCAAAAGAATAATTTATAATAGAGTGGGAGAGCAAAATAAAACCCACTCGTTGCCAGGGTTGCGTCTAGTGTGCACCATCTGGCTAGAAGGCTGGAAGATCCTCGGGTGCTACTCCAAAATCTGGCCATACAAAACTAGCTAGGTCAGACCCCAGAAAGAGCAAGTACCACAAGGGAGGCTTCACTTAAGAACTAAAACCAGCATATAAGCACATGAGACATAAAGGATAATAAAAGATATGAGTTAAAGAAATCAGGGTGATAAACGATATGGTAACTAAGAAAATATTCCGGTAACCAAGTTACAACCCGTAAACCAGACAAGGACCAGGGTTGTAACCCTTCACCTGAACAAAACTTAGTCCCAGACTGATTATCGATAAGGGTAACGCATAACAGTAATGTGCAGAAATAACCATGTAATGGTCTTGCCTAGGCAAGACTAGACGGGACTCCATCCATCAATCACAGCCAAGCAATGAGTACGGCTTAATACTTTAACTAACTAGGGTTATCATAAGCTTAGTTACTAAAAAGATGCATCGAGATGTTCCAACAGCCACAAGCCCTGCAGTCTTAATTCAGGTTATCCGGTCACAAGTTGAGAGAGTTGGATTAGGTGACTTGGGAGTGCAACACATGACAGCGTGCTGGAAATGTGCCCTACTCGACGGCAGGCCACAAGTCCAATTAGAGCGCCCAGATAACGGGACTGCCTGTAGCTAGGAAATCTCTTCATGAACTATATAATCAATTTAGTCTTTATCCTAGTCGGATTCAATATGAATTCCTGACCATGGTAACCAGAAATTCATGTCCTAAACATGATGCAAGACGAGACATGTAGCTTATACAAGCACAAACACCCACGGTGTCAAGACAAAAGTTACTTAGCAAGTCAAGATAGCCGTCACAACAGCATATCAAGATTATCATATTGGATTTACTTATCAAGAGTGCACCACGATGGAAAGCTATCATGTCATGTTATTTGTCAATAGTGTACCACGACGGGTCACTATTAAGAATTATCATATCAAGTTACTTGTTACTTGGTAAGAGTGCGCTTTAACAGGCCACTATTGTATTCTATCATTGTATTATCATGAGTGAGAGAAACTTGCATAAAATAGTTAGTAACATATTCTTGAAACTAAAGAAAAGATCTACAACTTTCATGTTGGGAGTTGGGAGAAATTCTGGCCACAATTCAGCCAAATAGGACATAAAATAGCCAAAAACAACCAAAATAGGCACTATGCGACATTCTGCGGCACTATACGACATTCTGCGGTACTATACAGCAGGCTGTACTATGCGGTAGGCTGCATCACCATGCGGTATAATACGGCAGACTGCACTATGTGGCAGGCTGCATCACCATGCGGTACTATGCGGCAGGCTGCATTATTCATGCGGCAGGCTGCATCACCATACGACACTATGTGGCAGGCTGCACTATACGGCAGGCTGCACTATACAACACTATTCATTCCTGCGGCTGTGGTACTATTCATGCGACACTATTCATTCCTGCGGCTGCGGTACTATTCATGTGGCACTATTCATTCCTGCAAAATTCAGCACAGATGAACTAGAAAATGCTCAAATCTTATTTTGGCAATAACTTCCTCAAAACAAGACAAAATTTAACTTTTCAAAGATCCATTTTAGGTAAAATTGAATTCTCTACAACATAGAACAATCTAAACTTGAAAATAATGGTGTTTAATAGATCAAAACCCAAGAAAACCAAAAATAATACAAACTTAGATCTACATGAATTCATCCACCAAAATAAAAAATGTCAAGTTCTAAAGTGGCTTAAAATCAAGTAAGGAAGAGAATGGAACAATAAAACTTAAGATCCCTCATGAAGCAAGTTGCACTTGCCTAAGACTTGGTAGGTGGGAGGAGTAAATAAAGAAGATGAAGAAATAAATGAAGAAGTGAATAAAGAAAGAGAGAGAAGGAGTTGGGTTATATTTCTAACCCTCTCCATCTCAAACCAAGCCAAGCCAAGTCAAACCAAGTCAAATTGAACCGAACCGATCAAATAAACCAAGTCAAGATTAAACCAAGACTAGGCTAAGTAAAACAAGTCTAACTACAGTCCACCTGATAAATACCAGAAATCTCATATATGCATACGAAAATACGTATAACGAAAAACGGAAGTGACAACTCTACTCACCTTAAAAGAATTTTGTCCTCAAAATTTAATCAATAGGCTAGAGATGTCGGGGCAAGCTATATTAATCATAAGCAAGCTAAGACTAGCAGTCAATCAAGCAATCATTCATGCAAGCAAGGAATTAAAAGCATAAGGCATAAGGAAGACATTATACCTTATGAGTCAAACAGGTGTAGATATCGCGAACGAATATCATCCTCACGCTCCCATGTTGACTCGCCCAAAGAGTGATGACCCCAAGCAACAAGAACTAAACTAATAGTCTTGTTCTTGAGCACCTTCTCTCTTCGATCCACAATGGATACGGGTCTTTCCTCATACGAAAGGTTGGTACCAACAATCAATTCCGAATGATCAAGGACATGACTCGGATTCGAAATATACCGTCGCAATTGGGATACATGGAATACGTCATGTACCTCACATAACAACGACAGAAGAGCAAGACGATAGGACACATCACCTACTCGCTCAAGGATATCGAATGGCCCTATGTACCTAGGACTAAGCTTTTCCCGTATGCCGAATCGAATGACGCTACTGGTAGGCAAGATCCTAAAGAACACGTGGTTGCCGACTGAAAACTCAAGGGGACGCTGATGAGAATCGGTCCAATGGCGCTGGCGATCTTGGAAAACTCGAAGATGATCTCTAACTTGTCTGACCACCTCGATTGTCTGCGTAATCATCTCTGGACCAAGCATCTGTCTCTCGCCGACATCATTCCAAGCTAAAGGTGATCTGCACTTCCTGCCATACAGTACTTCAAAGGGTGCCATCTGGATACTAGCGTGGAAACTGTTATTATAGGAGAACTCCAAGAGATACAGGTGATCTTTCCACGAACTACCGAAGTCGATTATACAAGATCGCAATATATCTTCGAGAGTCTGAATCGTACGTTCTGACTGATCATCTGTCTGTGGATGATAAGCTGAACTGAACTTGAGACGAGTCCCCAAGCTCTCTTGAAGACTCTGCCAAAAGTGCGGTGTGAATCTTGAATCTCTGTCTGATATGATACTAACTTGTACTCTATGCAATCTGACAATCTGCCTGAGGTACATCTCTGCAAGCTGATCCGTCGACTGACCAATTCCGAAGGAGAGAAAATAAGCTACCTTGGTGAGTCGATCAACTATAACCCATATAGCATCTCTTCCAGCTGGGGATTTAGGTAACCCAGTTACAAAATCCATGGTAATGTGCTCACATTTCCATTCTGGGATCGGTAAAGGTTGAAAAAGTCCAGCTGGTCTCTGATGTTCAGCCTTAACTTGTTGAAAAACTAAATAACGAGAGACAAACCGGGCTATCTCCCTCTTTATGCCATTCTACCAGAAATGCTGACCGATGTCTCGGTACATCTTTGTGCCACCGGAATGAATTAAATACTGAGAACTGTAAGCCTCTGCCATGATCTTCTGTCTGATATCACCACTGGGTACACAAAGACGTCTTCCATGTCGGAGAGTACCATCTTCGTGAACACATAACTCTGGTCTCCATCCTGCTACATATTCTGTCATAAGTCGCTGAAGCTTAGAATCCGTCGACTGAGCTAACTTAATCCTCTCAACTATACTAGACTGAACTTGCATACTGGCCATCAATTCCACATTGGTAGGAAGAACAACTTCAATACCCATCTTCTGAAGAACGGCTAACAATTCTGGATGTGCTGTTAGAAAATAAACTCCTGCTCGATGCATCTGCAACAACGTTGATCTTCCCACGATGATACTGTAAGTTGATGTCATAATCGACAAGTAGCTCTAGCCATCTTCTCTGACGCATATTAAGATCCTTCTGGGTAAACACATACTTCAGACTCTTGTGGTCGATGAAAATCACCACTCGATTTCCATATAGATAATGCCTCCAAAGCTTTAATGCAAAAACTACTGCTGCTAATTCCAAGTCATAGGTAGGATAATTCCTCTCATGGTCACGAAGCTGACGTGACGCATAAGCGACTACCTTACCATGCTGTATCAAGACACATCCCAATCCTCTACCGGAATCATCACAATAAACTGAAAATCCTCCAGTCCTATATGAAAGTGTGAGAATGGAAGCCGTCATCAATCTATGCTTCAACTTCTTAAATGAACACTGACACTCTGCTGTCCAAGCAAACTGCACATCCTTGCGGGTCAACTGCATCAATGGCGCTGAAATTCGAGCGAAGTCTGATACAAACCGTCGGTAATAGCCAGCCAATCCTAGGAAACTTCGAACTTCTGCGACGGTACTGGAAACAGGCCATGACTCTATAGCCACTATCTTCTGGGGGTCCACTTCTACTCTACCTCTGGTGATAATGTGACCTAAGTACGAGATACGATCGAGCCAAAACTCGTACTTACTAAACTTCGCATACAACTGGTGCTCTCTGAGAATCTGAAGAACTACACGAAGATGCTGCTCATGATCTGCCTCATTCTTGCTATAAACTAAGATGTCGTCTATAAACACTATCACGAACTGGCCCAAATAGGGCATGAAGATACGATTCATTAGGTCCATGAATATGGCTGGCGTATTGGTTGCTCCAAATGGCATAACAAGGAACTCCCAATGCCCATATCTGGATCTGAATGCTATCTTCGGGACGTCTTGCTCTCTAACTCTGATCTGATGGTACCCTGAACGCAAGTCAATCTTCGAAAATACTGCCGCTCCTCTGAGTTGAACAAATAAATCATCTATCCTTGGTAGAGGATATCTGTTCTTGACTGTTACAAAGTTCAATGTATGATAATTAACTCATAATCTTGACGTACCATCCTTCTTTTTCACAAGAAGTATCGGGGCTCTCCAAGGGGATCCACTAGCACGAATGAATCCCTTGGTTCTGAGTTCTTCAATCATCTTGTACAAAATTTCTAACTCTGAAGGTATTATCCTGTAGACTCCCCCTGACACTGGTGCCGTCCCTGAAAGCAAATCAATGGTGGACTCTATCTCTCTCTCTCTGGAGGCATGTTTGGAAGCTTTTCGGAAAATACATCAGAAAACTTTTCAAAAACTCTGGGAAACTGAACTGCCACTGCTACTGCCATCTGCAATACTAGTGGAGAAGGTTCTACTTTGCCTCTGGAAAATGAAAACTCTGCCTCACCGGGAATACCAAAAATAATCCTGCCAATATGGCAGTCTATTCTTGCGTATTGCTCCTTCAACCAATCCATTCCTAGGACCACATCATAATCGGCCATCGAGAATTCTATCAACCTAGCGGAAAACTCTCTACCGCTAACTACGATTCGACACGAGAAAAATACTCTATCTACTCCCACAAGACCGTTACCTGTAAGTATATTGAGCCTTACTGATAATGACTCGGGCTCCAGTCCTTTCCGTGTAGCGAATCGTGCAGACATAAATGAATGCGATGCACCCGAATCAAATAATACTGGTGCTGGAAAAGAGTTGACAAGAATGGTACCTGCCACCACCTCACCTGAAGCTAACTCTTCCTCCACGGTTAGAGCCATAGCCTGACCTTGCCTTCTTGGTGCTGGTCCCCTCTGCTGGTGACCTCTCTGCTGGTTCTGAATCTGAGCTTGGACATACTGTTGAGACTGAGGCGGCAATAGCCTCGGAGGCTGATACTGCTGCTGCACTGGTGCTGGACTCCTAACCTATGGACTGGTTAGGTTTGATGACGATTAACTGGCTTTATTCGGACATGACCCTATCTTGTGATCCGGTGCCCACAAGCCAAGTATAATCCCTGTGCTCTGTGACACTCTGATACTACGTGTCCGGGCTTTCCACAATGAGTGCAGCCCATTACGGAAGACTGCTTCTGCTTCTGTTGCTGAGGATACGTCGACGTCGAGTGATGAACCGACGAAATTGTGGTTGTCCGCCTAGGAGCTCCAATAGTCAAAGCCCTAGCTGCCGGGGCTGGTGCTGAAGATCGGGACATCTGCCCATGAGATCTCTTCCGTCCTCTGCTTCTATCTACAATCCTCTACGAAGTATACTCATGCCTCTTCGCTGCTCGCAAGACGGCATCAAACGTCTGGTGCTCAAACTGCTCCACTAATATGATAATCTCTAGGTGGAGCCCCTGCTGAAATTGTTGGGCTCGATCCAATTCGGTTGCCACCAAGGAAGGAGGAAACCGACTGAGTCTAGAAAACTTGGCCGCATATCCATAGACCGTCCTGTCCATCTGCTTAAGATTGGTGAATCTCGTCTGCAAATCATACCGAGCTACTGCGTCGAAGTACTTGGTCTGAAACTTGTTGCTGAATATCGCCCACGAGACAGGCGTCGGTAATCCAACTGCTAGCATCACCCACCAGCTGCGGGCTAAGTCCAATAACTGTAGGCACACAACGGCCACCTTCACTTCCTCAGGAATCCTAGTTGCTTCCAGGATAACCTCTGTGTCCTGAAGCCATACATCAGCAGCAATAGCATCTTCAGTATCGTCAAAGAAAGGATGGTTCAGACGCTTGAAGCTGTTGGCCGCATTGTTCCCTTGATAACCAACTCTATCCATGGCATTTTGTACTGTCTGGTGCAGGGCATCGCCCCGATAATTTTGAAATGCAAGCAATTCCCTGATGAGACCTACCAGGGTTCCCTTGTCGGGCTCTGCAGGCTGGACGGGCTAAACTGGTGGCTCTTGACCCCCTGTAACGCCCCAGAACCAAAATACTGGAGTGCAGGGGCGAACATAGCCAGCTACGTATATTGAAGTGCAATCCACCTCGCTATGCGGTCACGGCTGTCTAGATACATGAGGGTTTAACTACAAGCCATCAGTCTCTTAAGGTCACGAACAAGCCTATTGTCTCAATCTCAAGCAAGTAATAACAGTTACAAGATATCAGAGCACCAAATATATAATAGTAAGGCATCCCATATATTACATATTTGGATGATTATGAAGCTAGTCGTACAAAATGTCTAGACTAGTAAGAGTTTCAGTCATACATGATCAACCCTAGGATTTGTCAATCATGTTACAGTCCGTATACAGACAGTAAGTAATGGTACAATACGAGCTAACACGTGCTCGCCGGCTAAACGCCTCAAAATAATATTTATACAATAAAGTAGAAGAACAAAAGGAACCCACTCGTTGCCAGGGTTACGCCTGGTGGTCACCATCTGGCTGAAAGATAGGTAGATCCTCTGGAGCTGCTCCGATATCTGGCCATACAAAACCAGCTGGATCAGACCCCAGAAAGAGCAAGTGCCACAGAGGAGGCTTCACTTAGGAACTAAAACCAGCATATAATAAATGGGTATTAAAGATAATTATATATAAAGAAAACTGAAAAAAAATAGAGCCAACAACAGGGAATTGAGTACGAGAAAACCATTCAGGTAGCCAAGTCACAACCCTTAAACCAAACAAGGATCGAGGTTGTAACCCTTCACCTGAATAGAAGCCCGTCTCAAATTCTTGTTGGTAAGTAAAACATGACGAGCATGACATAGGGTGCAATAAGACAATAAACGAAGAGGACACAGAACTGCTCCGGGAGCCAGGTTACAACCCTTAAACCAAATAAGGACCAGAATTGTAATCCTTCGCCTGAACAGAACTTGGCCCCTGATCATTATTGCTAAGGTAAGCATAAATAATCATATTATTGAAGTAACCAGGTACCAGAACAGGGCAAGACTTAGACTCCATTCAACATTCACAGCCAAGTAAACAAGTACAGCTTGATACTTTAACTAACTAGGGTTATCACAGGCCTAGTTACTAGCAAGATACAATGAGATTATTCCAACAGCCACAAACCCTGCAGACCATCCAGGTTATCCGAACGCAAATTAGGGGTTGAATTCATGTGGGTACATTGTCCAAGGAACACATGTACCCTTAGGTAGCTTGAAGGGTGCAACACATGACAATGTGCTGGAAATGTGCCCTACTCGACGGCAGGCTACAGATCCCATGATGGGGCGCCCAGATAACGAGATTGCCTGTAACTGGAAAATCTCTTTATGACTACTGGATTATTCTAGTTATTAGCCTTAATCAGTTTAAGTAGGTACCCCTGACCGTGATACTCAGGGTTCCCTGCCCTAGACATGATGCAAGACCATACGGGTTTACTGGTACAAACACAATCGTCCACGGTGTCCAGGCCATTCATTCTTGTCATGCCATGCTAGCCGTCGCAACAGCTTTTAATAGTTCCCATCAGGCTTGCTTATCATCTCATGTCATGCCATGCTAACTTCATACCATGCCGTGTACAATTATCATTTCAAACATATTAAATAAATTCGTGATTATCAAGTTCATGACAAAAGGCGTAATGATATAATAGGGTAAAGGTGTACGGCATAGGGACTCAAAGTCTCTACGCACGTACCTCTACGCTAGGCCAAGGGGCCTCAAGCGTAGAGTGGCTTACGCTAGCAAGTGTAAGGTGAGATAGCTCTACGCGAGCAAGGTGCATACGGGTGGGGTTTTGTGAGACCCGTCTCACTGTATCGATATTTTATACGGATACGTGTTTATTTGAGCCGTATTTCGTATTTATCGATTTGCATGATATTCTAAAATTTTCCGAAGTGTAGGATTTTCATGACTTGGTTTAACTTGGATTTGGTTTTATTGGGTTTGGTTTAACTTTGACTTGGACTTGGTTTGGTTTAGTTTGGTTCTTTATGAGAGAGGTATATGGTTTAGATTGAGTGGAGAGGAATGAATGGTGGAGATCACTTGAGCTTGTTATATAAGCCACTTTTCTCTCTCCCTTCTCATTCACCCTCATTCATTTCTTTTCCACCAAACCCTAGCCATTAGAGAGAGAGGCAAGTACACCTTGCCGAATGTTGGACGATTTCTATTTTGTTTGTTCCATTCTCTTTATTGTTACATTCTAAGCATGTTTAGAACTTGGAGTTTTCTAATTTGATGGCTAGATTGTTGTAGATCTATCTTTGAAGCAAATTCGGTTTTCATGGGTTTTGATCTATTAAAATTTATTATTTTCAAGTTTTGATGGTTTCATGTTGTAGAGTAACTCGTTCTACCCTATTTTGACCTAAGGAAGTTCGGATTTGGGCTCTGGATGGAAGTTTTACGTTGCTTGGAAGCCATGGTTGCTTAGCTCTTCTTTCCGAAAAAACTTGGAGAAGAAGAACAGTCTGACCGCATGGACTCAGCCACATAACTCTATTCGGCGAGTCCCGCTAGCCGCATGAAATTTTCCAGCCGCATAAGGCTTCTTGAGTACTTGACCGCATGAACAATCATGCGGCAAGTCTTTTCCAGCCGTATGAGACTTGACTCGGATCTAGCAGCATAGCCTTGCTCAGACTGAGCCACATAATTCCCTGTTATCTTGACCGCATGGACTTCTGAGTTCCCAGCCGCATGAGTTCCCAGCCGCATGAGTTCCTTCATTCTCTGAGCCGTATGGGACTACTCGTTCCCAGCCGCACGAGGACAAGTCTCTCCCAGCCGCATATGACCCATCTCCCGCTGGCCGCATATGTACCACATTCCTGAGCCGCATGAACCCGTATCATCTCGGGCCGCATGCACCCTGACCCGTCCTGAGCCGCATGACCCTTGCTTGGACCCAGCCGCATGAGGCTCGTTCTCTGAGCCGCATGAGACCCGTCACCCTGAGCCGCATGAGATGTGCTGTCTCAGCCGCATAAGCCCGATTTTTCCCCCTTCAGCCACATAAGGCTAGGACTCCCTGAACCGCATAGGACCCTGCTCATTCCCTGAGCCGTATGGACTCGGATTCCTGAGCCGCATGGAGTCTTTTCCGAGCTTTGTCTTATTATTTGTATTCGATTATTAATGTTATATTTATCTTGTAACTTCAGTATAACTTGAGTACACATTTATCCCTATTGTATATTTTTATGCCCATTTTATATCCTTACGCCTTTTGTCCTGAACTTGATAAATCACGATTTGATTGGCATGACTGAAATAACAATTGTACCTGGCACGGTGTGACCAAGAACTGACAGGCATGATAACTTGACCTGCAACACATGACATGATAGTGACCATGAGCCGCAGGGCTCCTTCCTGTGCCTTGTCCAGCTATTTAATTATTGTTATTATTATTATTATTTCTTTATTGTTATTTGATCTTTAGTGATGACTTGTGTCTTTTAACCTCAACATAACTTGAGTCTCCTGATTGAATGCTTGCACTATACTGTCCAGCACATGTACCCTAAACACGACAGTGAACCGTAGTGGTGCACTCCTGATTAATGACCTGACATGACCTGATGGTGGCCCGTCGTGGCGCACTCTTGACCAGTAAACTTGACATGATAATAACATGATAGTGGCCCGTCGTGGCGCACTCCTGACAAGTAGACCTGACATGATATATCTTGATAAGCTGTTGCGACGGCTACCTGACATGACATGACCTGTATAAATAACCCGGACACCGTGGGAGATTGTGCTTGTACAACTAATCCAGTCCTGTCTTGCATCATGTCTAGGAGGGGACTCCTGAGTACCACGGTCAGGAGTACCTATTGAAATGGATCAAGGCTAATAACTAGAATAATACAGTAGTTCATGGAGAGACTTTCTTAGTTACCTGTTGCCCCTTTGATCCCGGCCTTATATATATATATACATGGGATTTGTTGCTATCCGTCGAGATGAGCGCACTTCCAGCCCGCCGTCGAGCGTGGTACCTTAGGACACATGTATCTTACTACAGTGTGTTCGCTATATCATGCTATCTTTTCCTTTTCTTTGCTGGGGTCATTCAGGTAGTAACAAACAGGTAACCGGACTTGGAAGAATCTCATTGCATCTTGCTAGTAACTAGGCCTGTGATAACCCTAGTTAGTTAAAGTATCAAGCCATACTTATTGCTTGGCCGTGATTGATTGAATGGAGTC
Source organism: Iris pallida (assembly GCA_029216955.1). Taxonomy (NCBI): domain Eukaryota; kingdom Viridiplantae; phylum Streptophyta; class Magnoliopsida; order Asparagales; family Iridaceae; genus Iris; species Iris pallida. The sequence goes on from JANAVB010004799.1 coordinate 781,715, forward strand.
TAACTCAGTCTAGTCTTGACTTGATCCTGCACAAGATTGTTACATGACCTGATTGTTCAAATTTGGCCTGTCCTGTACATGATCGTTACATGTCCTGATTTCTTATTTTATCCTGCCGATAAATGGTGGGAGAAACCAAGTTCTGTTCAGACGAAGGGTTACAACCCCGGTCCTTGTTTGGTTTACGGGTTGTAACCTGGTTATCTGAATAGTCCCATGGTTATCTCATCGTATATCACCTTTCCAGTTCTATTTATTTAACACGTTCTCCAGTTTACCTTATGTCAAATGATGATGATTTACTTACAGTCTTTCTATGTTCAGGATAAGTGCATTGGTACTGCACGAATCTCGATCCCCCTTTACTTATTGCTTTCTCTCCTTGTTGAATGCTAATGATTGCTGGTTTTAAGTTCATAGTTCGGCCTCCTTTGTGGTACTTGCTATTTGGGGTCTGACCCCACTGGTTTTGCATGGCCAGGTTCTAAATAAGAAGAGCCCGAAGGATCTACCGCACCATCTACTCGACGGTGACCAGCCGGAGCACCAGAGTGCCTCAGTGGGTTTCTTCTTTATTCTCCCACTGATATGTAAATCCTCCTCTTGTAACGTTTAGCCCCGAGCACGTGTTTAGCTCATGTTTTGGTATTTTCCTTGATATGGTAGCCTACGGGCATAAACATGATATGTGTATTCTAGACTATAGCTAGTCCTTATCATGTACGATAATTACTCTAGCTAGTCCTCAGTTCTGTGGTACTGGTTTCATGATCAGTCATGTATATATGGTTCGGGACGCCTTACTATTGTATGTATGATGATCGTACTCTTTGCTCTCGTATAATTGCCTGTGATTGAGATACCTAGGATTGTTAAACCTTAGGATTGACTGATGGCTTGTAAAGTAACCCCCATGTCTTGACAGCTTATACGCGATTTCAAAGTATTAACGTACTTTGGGATTGCGTAGCTGGCTGTGTCCGCCTCCGTCCAGCATTCTGGTTCTGGGGCGGATAGTCCGTCGCTAACTGGAGAAACTGAGGTTAGCGACGGAGTGGCGACGTAAAATCCGTCGCTACCTGGAGCATTTCAATAAAGCGACGGATTGGCGACGGACGATCCGTCGACCTGATGCTGTTTGATGTCCAAAAATTTTAGCTTTCGCGACGGATTGGCGACTAACTTACGGCGGACTGGCGACCACTCAGCGACGGATAGTCCGTCGCTAACTGGAGAAATTGAGGTTAGCGACGGAGTGGCGACGTAAAATCCGTCACTACCTGGAGCATTTCAATAAAGCGACGGATTGGCGACGGACGATCCGTCGACCTGATGCTGTTTGATGTCCAGAAATTTTAGCTTTCGCGACGGATTGGCGACTAACTTACGGCGGACTGGCGACCACTCAGCGACGGATAGTCCGTCGCTAACTGGAGAAACTGAGTTTAGCGACGGAGTGGCGACGTAAAATCCGTCACTACCTGGAGCATTTCAATAAAGCGACGGATTGGCGACGGACGATCCGTCGAACTGATGCTGTTTGATGTCCATAAATTTTAGCTTTCACGACGGATTGGCGACTAACTTACGGCGGACTGGCGACAAAGTCCCGACGGACTATCCGTCGCTAACTGTAGGAATTTAATGTATCGACGGATTGGCGACGTAATATCCGTCGCTACCTGGAGAATTTTACATTGAGCGACGATTTAGCGACGGAATGTTCGTCGGTAATTGGATATCAGAAAATCTCTGATACGCTTTTGCCGACAAATTTACGACGAATTAGCGACGGATATTGGGTATCAGAAAATCACTGATACGGTTTTGCCGACTCTTTAGCGACGAAATTTTCCGTCGCTAACCCTATATCCTGATACATGTTTTGACGAAAGCTAGTCGGTAATCCGTCGCTATATATATTTAAATGCGCCGACGGTATTCCGTCGCTAAGTCGTCGCTGAGCGACGGAGTAGCGACGGATATGTTTTAGCGATGAGGTTATTCCCGACGGCTGTTTTACCAAAATATCCGTCGGTAATCCGTCGGAATTTATTTTTGGCGACGGACTACCGACGGATAAGGCCGTCGGTAAATCCATGTATTTTGGTAGTGTTCATATGCCTCCAGCCCTTCTTGATCATGATTGTGTTTGTTCTTGTGCATTTATTTACCGCTTATGTATTTAATTACATTACTGATTATTTTACCTTACTTATATGCCATGCTTGATTTATTGAGATTGTTGAGTTTCCTGGAGCTTTTGTTTTGTTATCTTGCTCGACTAGCCTCAGGAAATTCTGAGGACAGAATTTTTCTAAGGTGTGGAGAGTTGTGAGACCCGTCTCACTGTATCGGTATTTTATACGGATACGTGTTTATTTGAGCCATATTTCGTATTTATCGATTTGCGTGATATTCTAAAATTTTCCGAAGTGTAGGATTTTCATGACTTGGTTTAACTTGGATTTGGTTTTATTGGGTTTGGTTTAACTTTGACTTGGACTTGGTTTGGTTTAGTTTGGTTCTTTATGAGAGAGGTGTATGGTTTAGATTGAGTGGAGAAGAATGAATGGTGGAGATCACTTGAGCTTGTTATATAAGCCACTTTTCTCTCTCCCTTCTCATTCACCCTCATTCATTTCTTTTCCACCAAACCCTAGCCATTGGAGAGAGAGGCAAGTACACCTTGCCGAATGTTGGACGATTTTTATTTTGTTTGTTCCATTCTCTTTATTGTTACATTCTAAGCATGTTTAGAACTTGGAGTTTTCTAATTTGATGGCTAGATTGTTGTAGATCTATCTTTGAAGCAAATTCGATTTTCATGGGTTTTGATCTATTAAAATTTATTATTTTCAAGTTTTGATGGTTTCATGTTGTAGAGTAACTTGTTCTACCCCATTTTGACCTAAGAAAGTTCGGATTTGGGCTCTGGATGGAAGTTTTACGTTGCTTGGAAGCCATGGTTGCTTAGCTCTTCTTCCCGGAAAAACTTGGAGAAGAAGAACAGTCTGACCGCATGGACTCAGCCGCATAACTCTATTCGGCGAGTCCCGCTGGCCGCATGAAATTTCCCAGCCGCATAAGGCTTCTTGAGTACTTGACCGCATGAACAATCATGCGGCAAGTCTTTTCCAGCCGTATGAGACTTGACTCGGATCTAGCCGCATAGCCTTGCTCAGACTGAGCCACATAATTCCCTGTTATCTTGACCGCATGGACTTCTGAGTTTCCAGCCGCATAAGTTCCTTCATTCTCTGAGCCGCATGGGACTACTCGTTTCCAGCCGCATGAGGACTAGTCTCTCCCAGCCGCATATGACCCATCTCCCGCTGGCCGCATATGCACCACATTCCTGAGTCGCATGAACCCGTATCATCTTGGGCCGCATGCACCCTGACCCGTCCTGAGCCGCATGACCCTTGCTTGGACCCAGCCGCATGAGGCTCGTTCTCTGAGCCGCATGAGACCCGTCACCCTGAGCCGCATGAGATGTGCTGTCTCAGCCGCATAAGCCCGATTTTTCCCCCTTCAGCCACATAAGGCTAGGACTCCCTGAACCGCATAGGACCCTGCTCATTCCTTAGGCGCATGGACTCGGATTCCTGAGCCGCATGGAGTCTTTCCCGAGCTTTGTCTTATTATTTGTATTCGATTATTAATGTTATATTTATCTTGTAACTTCAGGATAACTTGAATACACATTTATCCCTATTGTATATTTTTATGCCCATTTTATATCCTTACGCCTTTTGTCCTGAACTTGATAAATCACGATTTGATTGGCATGACTGAAATGACAATTGTACCTGGCACGGTGTGACCAAGAACTGACATGCATGATAACTTGACCTGCTACACATGACATGATAGTGACCATGAGCCGTAGGGCTCCTTCCTGCACCTTGTCCAGCTATTTAATTATTGTTATTATTATTATTTCTCTATTGTTATTTGATCTTTAGTGATGACTTGTGTCTTGTAACCTCAGCATAACTTGAGTCTCCTGATTGAATGCTTGCACTATACTGTCCAGCACATGTACCCTAAACACGACAGTGACCCGTAGTGGTGCACTCCTGATTAATGACATGACCTGATGGTGGCCCGTCGTGGCGCACTCTTGACCAGTAAACTTGACATGATAATGACATGATAGTGGCCCGTCGTGGCGCACTCCTGACAAGTAGACCTGACATGATATATCTTGATAAGCTGTTGCGACGGCTACCTGACATGACATGACCTGTATAAATAACCCGGACACCGTGGGTGATTGTGCTTGTACAACTAATCCAGTCCTGTCTTGCATCATGTCTAGGAGGGGACTCCTGAGTACCACGGTCAGGAGTACCTATTGAAATGGATCAAGGCTAATAACTAGAATAATACAGTAGTTCATGGAGAGACTTTCCCAGTTACCTGTTGTCCCTTTGATCCCGGCCTTATATATATATATATACATGGGATTTGTTGCTATCCGTCGAGATGAGCGCACTTCCAGCCCGCCGTCGAGCGTGGTACCTTAGGACACATGTATCTTACTACAGTGTGTCTGCTATATCATGCTATCTTTTTCTTTTCTTTGCTGGGGTCATTCAGGTAGTAACAAACAGGTAACCGGACTTGGAAGAATCTCATTGCATCTTGCTAGTAACTAGGCCTGTGATAACCCTAGTTAGTTAAAGTATCAAGCCGTACTTATTGCTTGGCCGTGATTGATTGAATGGAGTCTAACTCAGTCTAGTCTTGACTTGATCCTGCACAAGATTGTCACATGACCTGATTGTTCAAATTTGCCCTGTCCTGTACATGATCGTTACATGTCCTGATTTCTTATTTTATCCTACCGATAAATGGTGGGAGAAACCAAGTTCTGTTCAGACGAAGGGTTACAACCCCGGTCCTTGTTTGGTTTACGGGTTGTAACCTGGTTATCTGAATAGTCCCATGGTTATCTCATCGTATATCACCTTTCCAGTTCTATTTATTTAACACGTTCTCCAGTTTACCTTATGTCAAATGATGATGATTTACTTACAGTCTTTCTATGTTCGGGATAAGTGCATTGGTACTGCACGAATCTCGATCCCCCTTTACTTATTGCTTTCTCTCCTTGTTGAATGCTAATGATTGCTGGTTTTAAGTTCATAGTTCGGCCTCCTTTGTGGTACTTGCTATTTGGGGTCTGACCCCACTGGTTTTGTATGGCCAGGTTCTAAATAAGAAGAGCCCGAAGGATCTACCGCACCATCTACTCGACGGTGACCAGCCGGAGCACCAGAGTGCCTCAGTGGGTTTCTTCTTCATTCTCCCACTGATATGTAAATCCTCCTCTTGTAACGTTTAGCCCCGAGCACGTGTTTAGCTCGTGTTTTGGCATTTTCCTTGATATGGTAGCCTACGGGTATAAACATGATATGTGTATTCTATACTATAGCTAGTCCTTATCATGTACGACAATTACTCTAGCTAGTCCTCAGTTCTGTGGTACTGGTTTCATGATCAGTCATGTATATATGGTTCGGGACGCCTTACTATTGTATGTATGATGATCGTACTCTTTGCTCTCGTATAATTGCCTGTGATTGAGATACCTAGGATTGTTAAACCTTAGGATTGACTGATGGCTTGTAAAGTAACCCCCATGTCTTGACAGCTTATACGCGATTTCAAAGTATTAACGTACTTTGGGATTGCGTAGCTGGCTGTGTCCGCCTCCGTCCAGCATTCTGGTTCTGGGGCGTGACAGGTTTTACGCGAGCCAGGGCTTTACGCTAGCAAGCCGTAGGCAAGCGAGGCTCTACGCGAGTGAAACACTCGAGCGAGACTTTACGCACGTGAGAGTCTGCTCGAACCAAGGTTTTACCCGAGCACGATTTTACGCGAGCGGGAGGGCCCCGAGCGTACAATTCGAATGAACTCGACGTAGAACGAAGTACGCTGGCACGCAAATGCGTGTGTGTAAAATGTCATGTTTTGCACTTCTTGAATCATAAGTACTAAAGTATACCAGTAATCTTGTAACTCTTCTAATCCCACCTGGATAACCTGGATAGTCTACAGGACTTGTGACTGTAGGAACATCTCATTGCATCTTATTAGTAACTAGGCCTGTGGCAATCCTAGTTAGCTAATGATAGCAAGCCGTAAGACTTGATTTGCCGTGCCTGAATGATTGTCTCATGATTAACATATGAATTATATTCCACCTCTTGTTTTCTTAGTACAAGCTAGTATGTTCTTTAAGGCATGTCTTTTGTGTTATTTAATTATGTTCTTTTTTCAGTTCTTCTATTCCGTTTATGCTGGTTTTAGTTCCTAAGTGGAACCTCCCTTTTGGCACTTGCACTTTCTGGGGTCTGACCCAACTAGTTTTGTATGGCCAAATTTCGGAGTGATACCCGATGATCTACCTGCCTTCCAGCCAGATGGTGAATACCAGGCGTAACCGTGGCAACGAGTAGGTTTTCTTATTTTGCTCTCCCACTCTACTGTAACTTATTCTTTTGAGGCGTTTAGCTGCCAAGCACGTGTTAGCTTGTATTGAAACTTTATTTTTGTCTGCCTAAGGGCTGTAACATGATTGACAAATCCTAGGGTTGATCATGTATGACTTAACTTTTGCTAGTCTCGCATTTTGTATGACTAGTTTTATGATTATCTGAATATATAATGTTTGGGATGCCTTACTTTATATTTCTGATGATCTAACATCTTGTAACAATTATTTGCTTGCTTGAGATTGAGACACTAGGCTTGTTCTTGACCATAAGAGAACGTTGGTTTGTAGATAAACCCTCATGCATCTAGATAGCCATGACCGTATTTTGAGGTTGATTGCACTTCAATGTACGTAGCTAGCTGTGTCTGTCCCTCGCTCTCCATTATTCTGGTTCTGGGACGTGACAAATTGAGAGATGCATCAAATTTAGAAATATAAGCTTCAAGCAATCATTAGTAACAAATATTGACAATTATGATCAGACTAATACAAACTTTCTAATACAAATAAATAATAAAAATAAAAGAAAAGGGAGAAGGAGGATATATAATTGAACCTGGTGTTAGTGATAAAGAACAGGTCCATAATTCTCCCATCTAGTGTCATGGAGACCTTTACTCTCCTGATTGAACATGGTGTCTGATGTGACATAAAAATGCAGTAGCTAGCCTCCATCTCAAACAAAACATTGCACAAAGTATTACTAACTTTTAGATATTCTCTCCACTACGGTCAATCCAAGGGTTTCGCTACCATATCTGCCTCAATGGAAGCATTTTGGCATTCAGTATATCTTGAATCTTTTGCTTCTTCAGCCTTTCCATTTATCTATGTCTGGCTCTTTCTCGCTTTCTGATGTCATTTCGGGGAGATGGATTTTCAGTCTGCAAAAAAAACACCACGAAGCAGATATGAAACATATAATAACTTCTCGAACTAAAAAAAACAAGTTTTCCCTAGTTTGCCCTTTGGATTAGTAATCAAGTTTTTTTTTATAATAAACAAAGGGCAATAAAAAGTAAAAACATGAAAGAACTGATGTCAAACTACTACAAATCCTATTTCTAACAAAACTAAATTAGAACTACTTAAGAAAGTACCACACTAATCCATAGCTTGTAAAATAGTTTAGGATTCAAAGGAGAATAAAAGGAACCCCTAACAGGATGAGACCCTAATATGAGCTTCAATCTCATACCTTTTCAAGTTACAAACTAACAATGGTGCCAATATAAGCGTAGATCACACTAGTATAACACCCTAACCTGCACATAAAGCTACAAAAAACCCTAATTTTCCACTCGCCAGCATCAAATAACCTAAAAAATCTTCTTCCAGCTTCAATTCAAATAAAAAACTCTTAGTAAGATTAAAAAAAACTAATCTCAGTTTCCATTCAGAAACCTGCCTATTTAGAAACCAAGAATGGAGCCAACCAAAATGTGAATCACACCAATGTAAACCCTAGGTTAACAATTAAAAAACCTCTAATTTTGCAGTTGCCAACATCAAATAAGCAAAACCATCCAATTCTGAACCCTCGTTAGGATCCCTTTCAATTTACAAACCATTGATGGCGCCAACCAAAATGTAGATCGCATCGATAGAAAGCCTAGCCTGCCAATTAAGCAACAAAAGCCTAATTCCACACTAGCTAACAAAAAAAAATCCCATACCAGCTTCTACCAAAACAAAACCCCTAATCTGAGCTTTAATTTAACATCCATTTAATTTACAAACAAAGTGCGGTGCCAACTGAAATGTGGACGGCACCAACATAAACCCTAGCCTACAAATTGACAAACAAAACAACTAATTTTGATCAAACTAATATTTGCAGCAATGGACCAGTTTAACTAACCAAAAAAATAACTCTTGCGACTATGGCCTGAACCAACTACTGGAGGAGAACTCCCCTGACCACCGACGAGAACAACGGCACCAAGTTCCCTCCTCCTCCTTCCTCGTGTGCAGCCGGTACCAGCACAACAGCGGCAAGAGCTGGTACATTCTGGCGTAGAGGAGGAGGATGTATCTTTGAAGAGGGCCCAGTCGACGAAAGAGGAGGAGGGTCCCGACAACGGCGACGGTTGGTCCGGTCGTCTCCGGTGGCATCGTTGGTCATGGAGTCGCTGTTGGAGGAGTCGATCGCTCCTCCTCTTCCTTATCTGGTGGTTGTGAGAAAACTTTCAAGGGCTAGGGTTAGGGTTTGGGATTTGGAATGAGGATGGAGGATCGGGGGGGGGGGGGGGGGGGGGGGGGGGGGGGGGGGGGAGAAGTAGATGATGGATTAGGGTTTAGAATTTGGGGTTCTCACATGGGAGGGATTTGGGGTCCTCGCACGGGAGGAGATGAGAAGGAGAGAGAGAGATAGAGAGAGAGGAGTGGGTGTGTATTTGAATGGGATCGAAAATTTTCAACTAGAACGAAAAAAGATAGTGAGCTGAGGCGGAGAAGAAATTTTTTTTGAAACCTTTTATGACGTCCGAATATATAGCTGTTGTAAAAGTACATAATATAAATAACATTTATATATAAAAAACGTTATGATAAGTAAATATTCTTTTAAACCGTTATATTAAGAGACATTCATGAATTTTTGTGATATTTTTTAAAATAATGTTATAAAAATATTTTTCAAGCGTTATAAAATGGTATTTTTCTTGTAGTGTTTTGAGTGTGTAGCATCTCGTGGCCGACTGGAGTTGGAGGCAATATGGGTTCTAATGAACACGGTCAAGCTTCAGCCCGAGTGAGGTGGGGCTTCAGTTATCCAAAATGAGACAATAAGGGGGCTCTAACCACAGGTACTAAGGCTACTCCCCAATCCCAAGTCAATGAGTCAATCTAGCAATCAATTTGAATCCGAGAGGGTTCCTGTGAATCAAGTATCAATATAATATTCCTAATGATGCAATACATTTAATTATCATTTAAAATACGAGTTTTGAATATTATAAAACTTGCCTTGGTTTTCGATGCCGTAGGTGGAGACAGGAAATACAACCTCAGACTTAGGCCTTAAAACCTACATTAATTAACAGTCCGATTTAGAAACCATTCTAAGGGTCTTAATTGATTTATTACTAATGCTAACGATTAAATCTAACGCTCGATTTTATTAATAAAACTTATATTTTTATAGAAAATGTAAAACTATCTCTCTTTTTAATACTTTTAACGTAATACACATAATTAGCAATTAGTGGATAAAATGATCTTCTTAATAAAATCTATTTATTATAATAACATAAAAAATTACTATATTTTTATTTAAAATAAGTAATAAACAGGCTTTTATTTTAATAAATAGAACTAATACCTTAATTAGATTTACTTATATTAAAAATATCCTTTTTGGTAATGGAAATATATATTTTTGAAACTAAATAGTATTTTATTTACGTAAAATAACCGTAACATATTTAATAAATACTTTTAAATCTAAAATACCATGATTATTACGATAATCATTTATTTAGTAATCATTTTATTTTTAAGAATATTTACTAAGGACAGTAATTAAATATTATTTAAAAAATTATATTCTGATAAGACAACAGTAATATTTATTACTAGTTAACCATTTTACGTACAAAAAAATTATTCTAATAAACTTATATAATAATCCAACAATTTTACAATGGCCCAAATAATTACTAGCAATTTTCTAATAATTAATTAACCGTTAATTTCCATCTAATTAATTAACTACATTAAAATAACTAATAAATAAGATAATGGGAAACTAATTATTCCAAAGTTGACAGAGCTTTATTTTATCAATTTTGGTCGGACAAGATTATGGGTTTCTGTTTAATTCATATTCTGGAAATGAACAGAGTCTTCTGACTGAAAAACCTACCAAAAAGCTAAAGAAGGAGAACCGAAGTGTAGCTTCGGCTTCGGATCGGGGCATGGGAACGGGGTTGACGCGTCCGGACAACAAGGAAATGTCGAAGGACGACGCACGACGCACGATGGGGCGCGCGCGAGGGGACAATGCGCCGTGAGTGAACCACTCGCAGGCGGGCGACGGCGCGACGACGGGCTGGCAACGACGTGCGGTGGGGGGAGCATGGCAGCCGGCGGGCGGGCAGCAGCGTGCGGCGGGCAGAAGCATCGGAAATGCCCCAAGAGGGGTGTCGGATCGAACGGGACGAGGTAGGGAGCGTGGTGGTGCGGCCGGGTTTGAAAGAGGGTGAAGGTAGAAGGAGATGAGAGAGGCGTTGTGAAGGTTTGGGGAAAAGCTTATGATATTTTTGTGAGTTTCTGATTTGTTTGTACGTGGGAGAGTAGTTGGTAGATCCGAGAGTGAGGGTGAGGAGTCGGGATAGTCGGGCGGCTAGGAGGAGTGGGTTGAATGGGTAGATGGATTTGGATAGGGAATGTATTTGGGTAGGAAAAGACTTTAAATAATTCTAATACCTAGCTAAAATAAATCAATTAATAATTAACAATTTACGATCAATCGATTAATTAATCTTTTATAACTAAAATTGTTTTTCCTATTTAACCGACTAATTATATATATATATATATATATATAATAATAATAATAATAATAATAATAATAATAATAATAATAATAATAATAATAACTATTATAATTACTAGCAAACAATCAAATATTGCAAAAACCCATTTATCAATAAATTCAAATTTCTGGGTTTTACACTTACTGATAATATGCCTGCTATAGAACTATGCTAGATAGGGATTGAATCAATGAATGAAGTTGCGTCGAAACATGTGATATGTTTATCAATTGCTCGAATGATAAGTAAAATGCACCAAGAATAACAAATTTTCTATAATCTTGTAGGCTATGCTTGAATAACTAAGTTTCTTAGTCTTACATAGTCATAGACAACTTGTGTATAAGGATTTAGTTCCTTAAATGCTTGTCGATCCACGAGACCGATTCATCCCAGGAGGAACAATTTAGCTGTGTTGATTTACTAGCATTGGTAATTCAGAAACTTTCAACAAAGAAAATAATAGACCACAACATACTATGTAAAAGTCCAACAAATACCACAGAAGTGTATATGTGGTGGCATCGTCACCCGAAAAAAATTCTAATCTCTTGTACAACAATAAAAAGATTAAATACAGGTCACCAAACCCTTTGTCCCAAAATTTGACCCCGACCTTACAGCTTCTCAAGAAAGAAAGAAAAATGGGATTTACAAATGAGATAAAGAAAAGGCTAATTACATGGGCACATCCAAACCTTATCCTGGCTAGCCCCTTTTTTGGTTTATTTACAAGTTTGCCATTGAAGAAAAGTGATCATGGTTATTCCACTCTTTGGTATAAAAGTCAATTTTTCTAATTTTGTTCTTCTTCTTCTTCCTCAACTCATCCAAGAAGAAGAAGAAGAACAAGAAAAAGAAGAAGAGGAACAAGAAGAACAAAAACAACAAAAATAAGAATTTTGATGGGGTTTAAACCCTAATTTTCTTTCTCAACTTATTCTCACTATCTCCAAGTATAATGGGGTTTTAAACCATAATTTTCTTTCCATTTCGATTTTCAATTGACGGAGAAGAAGAAAATGAGAATAAAACACCCAAAAATTAAACCCTAATTTTTTTTTCTCATTTCCAATTTTGATGGCACCCAAAGGCTCCTCATAATGCATAAACCCTAATATTGGTGGAAACCATAATATTGTTGTTCAACTAATGTAAACAAGGACTGCCCAATTTTCTAGCAGTCCTACAAACTGAATGCACTGCCAAAAAACTGGGCAGTTCTAAGTCACAATATGTGAAACAAAGGACTGTCCATTTTTCTGGCAGTCCTTACTGTATGTTGGACTGCCAAAAGAATGGGCAGTCAAACTCACAGCATGTGTAACTTTGGACTGCCCAACTATCTGGCAGCCCAGTCTGTATGTTGGACTGCCAGAAGAATGGGCAGTCCTAAGTTTCACATGTTGTGACTGGACTGCCCATTCTTCTGGCAGTCCATGACTGCCCCTTCTTCTGGCAGTCCATCAGTTTGTAGAACTGCCAGTAAATTGGCCAGTCCTTGTCGACGCAGAGTTTTCTCGTTCGTTCATAATTGGGTTTAATTTAAATGAGTAATTTTCCACTCCGTATGTAGTTTAATTCATTCAAATGGGCTACAAAGAATTGAAATAAACAATATAATTGATGCTTGAATTTTTCAAATTAATTTCTAGGATTTTGAAAAAAAATTAAAAATAAATTTGTGTGCTTGAATTAATTTCTTCAAAAGAGGAGGATGGTGGAGGAGAATGTAGGACCGTTGAGCACCTCTAGAGGGGGGGGGTGAATAGAGTGTGTGTGTGTGCAGCGGAAAATAATCACCAATTAAAAACTTAAGTAATAACTATGGCAGTAAATAGGAGACAGTAAATAAATGCAGTAAAGTAAGAGTCAAGAATTCAAACTCAGTGACACAGCGATGTATACTGGTATCCCTCTGAGAGGACTAATCCAGTCTCGAGTACTCTTGCTCGATGTTAATCCACTATGACACAAGCTTTAACTGAGCGCTTGCAACTCTTACAACACCGTGCTTGGTGACAAGTGCACGACCGACTTCACAACACCGTGCTTGGTGACGAGCGCACGACCGGCTCCAGAAGGCAATTGGAAAATTGGAACGTTTTCTGAATACAACCTCCGATACAACTCTTCAACACCAAACTCTAGATTAAACAGAAACTGTACTAGCTTGGCTAAGAGTCATAAAGGCTTAGATATGAAAGTAAAAGCTCAGAACACTTTTGATAGAGAAGAGAAGAGATGAAATTGGATTGTTTGAAATGAATGGTAATCTCAACTCTATTTATAGTATTTTTGGAGAACCGAACTCGGGCTGAGTTCGGATGCTAGGATTTCATATACGAACGTTGCATGCAGATTTGGTGGGAACTAAAATTCAAATAACCCAGACCGAACTCGGGCCGAAACTCGGACCGAACTCGGACCGAACTCGGTCAGAGTTCTGTCAGAGTTCTGCTGGTTCAGAACAGTATGGAATAAACCAAATTTGCATAGGTTTTGGGCTTTTTGGAATTGTGGATTTTTGGGATACGTAGGTAGGCTTATTTTTGTTTGTGGACTGAGAAAACCTAAGCCAGTACCGATCCGATCAATCTTACATTTTTCTTAGACTCAATAAAAGAAAAAATACATAATAAATATGAAAACCAATAGCCCTTTTGATGACGTCTTTTTCCTGACATAGAAGACGCATTTCCTTGACGGCAATCGTCCAAAGATAAACAGATCTGAAAATCTGAATAACGCCGTCTTTGGCCCATTAATAATTCTTTGTTGCATATGTCCTGCTTGTCTGCAAGTACATGTTAGACGAACAAAACAGTATGATGCAGTATGATATAATCAAAACAATATGATAAAGAACATTTAGGACAATTCTAAGTTTAAGTAGCATGAATATTAGTGACATCAGTAGTTAAACTTAATTGATTAGACATATTCAAAAACATGATATAATCATTGGGCTAACAATCTCCCCCTTTTTGATTATGGCAAATCGGTTAAGTTTAAGATAGATACAATAGATGTATATATCGCTAATAAACACATATTACAAAAAAAAAATTCTTTGCTAACTTAAACTTATTTCTTCCCCTTTGACATGATCAAAAAATAAGCTCCCCCGTAATAAAGAGATAAAACGAACTCAAGCATAAGTATAGGAGGAAGGAAAAATAATAATAATCATGATCAAGGATTAGGAGAATAGTGAAACGACATGTTTAGAAAATTGCATAACTAAAGTAGAAAAATTTGTCAAAATAGTTGGTTGAACTTAAACAAAGAACATTGAAATCAAACAATACATAGTTTACCAACTAGAAATCCAAAAATGATACTCAAAACATATTTTGTTGAATAAATAAAACTGTAGTTTTGAAATTGAATTTAATAGGTAGATATCAATAATGTAGAATCCTATTATTGGTCATAAATAAATCATGAGGAATGGAAATTGGCAGATCTAGTATATAAAAAGAAATTAAAAATATAATGAGACTTTCAACAATGATCACAAAAAAAATATGATTCATAATTTGCCCATACAAATTAGTGAATCAATTCCATAAAGAGTATAATCATTGGAAAAAAATCAAAAGACGTATACTAGAATCTATGCAAAATCTATACCAAAGTTGATGCATTTGAATTTAATTACCTTAGCATGATATATATCCATCAGATAAACATGAAAGTAATGAAGACAAAATACTTGAGAAGGAGAAATTCAGTCGAGTTGAATGCTCCCCCATAAAGTATGATCAGTCTAAAGATAGATAATCATGAACTTTGAAAAAAAATCTCAATAAGAAATGCCAAAATAATTTAAACTCAAGGAATAATCAAATAAGGATAATTAAATATATTTGGCAAGATTACTTTTTTAAAAATTTGAATGAGAGAATTAAAAATAAAAAATAATAATAATATATTCTCTCATCTAATACAAATCCAAATATCATGAACAACTCAAGAAGATATTTTATGTAGAAGAATATATGTCCACGATGAACTTGTTATACCACATATTAAGGGCATAAAGGAATTGAAACAATTAATTTGCTCCCCCTTAAATTATGCGTATATAGTTCAAAAATAATTTATATGCATAAAATAGATAAAATAAATAATCACAAGATCTAAGGGATATCCAAGATATGCATCTTTTCTTTCCTTTGATCAAATGCATATAAAATTCCAAACTCAAAACAAATATCATCTTTAGGCAAGAAAAAGAAATATCCAATAAATAAACGCTTAAAGATGAAGAAACTATGTCTTCAATAAAAAAATATAACACAAATCATTTCATGTAAGTAAAAGATTTTTGAAGGCTGTCTTTAATAATAACATTGAGTACGAGACAAATTCAATAAATCAAAAGAAATCAAAAAGACTTTTCAAAAATGTGGAATTTATTATGAAAAATTGTCTTAATAAATGTTTGAATGCATCCATTTAGTCCTCAGACTGAAAGCTGGCGATTCGAATCACAAAAACAATTTTAATACAAGAATCCATAAATTATAAATAAATCCATTTGAACAAATAAACATAACTAGATAAATGTCCAAAGAAAAGTGTATTCTAGATATATAGCATGTCAAGGGGCTAATTGACTTGAAACAATTAACTGCTCCACCTTTACATGGCTATATCCAAGAAATAATAATATTGACAAAATTTTAAAATAAAATTCAGAGACATATTTTCGGAAGTAGAAAATTAATCCAAAAATATTAGGTCTTCTTATCAAAGTTCATTTCTTCCCTTTTAAAACCTTAGCACGGTGTCCACATGACAACCGTAAGGTTTAAAGAAAAGAAACGCTTTTAGAGAGAGACATTCAATATGCATGACTTCTCCCCGCAAAGAATTACTGTTATAGACAGTAAGTAACTTGAATAAGAAGATAATAATATAAAGCTCAAAATCATGAATATTACAAATATTACATACGCTAAAGATGAAATCACAAGATCATAATATTCAATGAGTAGTCACGAATACGAAAAACAATCGTCTTTAGACAAAAGAAGAAATATCCATTAAATGAACATTTAAAAATAAAAATAATCAAAAGATATTTCAAACTAGCATGATGAATAATCGTATAAGTCAAAAGATGACATAAATCTCACAATCGACAAGATAGATCAACATATGCTACCTTTTGTGAAAAATATAAAGAGAGAATATTATCCATCAAATCTAAAATTTAAAAACCATCAGATAACAATTGCAACTAGATTTCAATAAATCTTTAGTTTATAAAGTATTGATCAATCTTGGATTAGCTGTAGAGGTACTGTCCCAGCTAACGGAGGTTCACCGGGGAACACTTAAGTACCGCTTCGCTTCGACCGTAGTCGTGGTGACAGACAGACCTTTTGTAGGCTTGTACCCAAAATAAAACTCTTCTTTAATAACCGAGGATTTAAAAAGAATTAGTGCAATATGAAATAATATTCTATGGACTTAAAAATCTTAGAACAATGTAGCAAACAGCATAAGATGTATCAATTACATTAATCCATATGTGCTACAAAATTATTGGATAACAATAAAATATAAAATATTTGTAAATCAAAAAGTAAGACCTAGATACGTTGATGTATTCTGGAATCTAGGGGACTGGGTTCAGTACCTTGGATCCAGAACTAGATAATAGTTGCATTTAGACCTTAATAAATCTTAAGTCTATAAAGTATTGATCACTTCGGGTTAGCTGTAGGGGCCGGTTCCCAGCTAGCGGTAGTCCGAAGACTAGTACACCGTGTCGCTTCAGGCTATTTACACCTGTATGACAGAAGGACCCTTTCGGCTTGTTCCCAAAATGATTTCTACTCTTAAGAACTTAGATTCAAAGGAATATATGCAGTATCATCGAACATCGTCGAAATCCAGAATTCCTAAAAGTAAATACCCAAAGAATGGTTTATCAAGATCAAGATATTAAAAATATCATGTATACAAAATGTCAACCAAAAAGCCAAAAAAAAATACATCATTTAAAAAGAGGCTTTGAGGAAGAAGCTAATAAAGAGAAGTACATGAATTTGTAAAAAAATAGCTTACATATGAGATAAGCACAAGTTTGAAACTACTTTCCAAAATAATATAATATAGAACTTGAACTTAACTCATATATCCCCATTAAGATATTTATACAAAAATATAAGAACCATATCAGCAATATATAAATAAAAATAAATTATTTATGTATCCTTAATAAGTATAAGAAAAATATCACAAGGTCAAAAATATGCATAAATAAACTTTATCAGACAAAGATGAAATTGATTCGTAAGAAGTTACTCAAAATAAGATGTAAGAATCAATAATGAGTATATTATGTAAGCACAAGGTTAAGATAGAAGTATATGTATATACTTTTCAAGTAAATAGGAGACTTGTGCTAAACATACATACTCACAAAATACCGATCAAAGTAAATGTGACATGTTAAAGACAAATCGATAAGAAGTGACCATTAAAAATATTTAAAGGCAAAGAGTCAAAAACATAAACCAACAACAAAAGCTTCTATGGACTAGAGTGGTATGCATCTTCATAGATGAATACTACGAGTAAAGAGCATACCTAGATAGATGTGTCACACTAATAAAAGAAAGACTATATAGTGTGAAATAATTATTTAAGCTAATCAACTAGTCATGCTAGGATTATAACTCACATAAATGATAAACAATAAGAAGATATCAATGAGAGCTAATAGCAAGACATCAATAAGAACATGCTAGATATTAAAAACTATTTAGGAAGCATATTACCAAAGTGGTTCTAATGACCACACTTATGTTGGTGCAATTGCTTGGAAGATGACATTTATAGCTTTGCAATCACCAACATGCTCCATGGTTCTAATGTTCAGCATAAGTACCTCCACCTGAAATATTAGGTGAAGACTTTGGTATCCAATACTTGGATCCATATTTGTTAGCTTTGGGAACCCATTTGCACAAGTTCATATCAACAACTTTTCTTATTTGACAATAATTAGAAACATGTCCATTCATACCATAATAATAATAGAAAGTATTAATATTAGTACTATGTGCAGCAGTATGAGAACGTACGGTGTGATATGTCTTGCGTGATTGACTATAATAAAAAGCATGGTTATGTTTAACCTTAGCTTTGCGTGCTTCCTTTGTAAAAGATCTGTCGTGTGTGATTTTGTGATGTGTCACGTGTATTGTGTTAGACTGAGTCATAGGTTGTACTACCTGCTTTTTCAGTCTAATCTCTAACTTTTTAGAGTTAGCACAGATCTCATCATATTTAGCAGAAAGAGCATCAATTCTACATGAAGCAATAGAATACTTCTTCTTTTCAGATTCTAGTTCCTCCTTAACTTTAGCATTTTCTTGAGTGCTTTTCTCAATGCATTCAAGTGCCTCATGCAATCTAAACTCAAGTGTGAAAATCTCAGTAGAATTATTAGAAGTAGAAGTATTTCTAGCATCATTCAATAAGCAAGTAAGCTTTTCATTCTCACGCTTATAGGATTGAATATCCTTTCTAGCTTACTTATACTTATCTAATACTTTCTTGTGTTCTTCTAACAGATCACAGAAAGCATCTGATAACTCATCATAAGAAAATTCATTCTCATCAAGAAGGGAATTATTCTGTACCTCGTTAGATAATGCCATTGAGCATAAATTTGCAGCTTGATGAGGTCTCTCTTCTTCTTCAGAATTTGTTGCTTCACTTTCACACCATATGCCCGATGATCTTCCTTTATTTGATTGTTCGTAGTGACTCTCCTTTCTTGTAGTAGTACAATCATCTTGGATGTGGTCTATCTTCTTGTAGTTGTCACATACAAGCTCTTCTTCGTATAAGAAATTGTGTTGTACCTTAAATCCCAATTCCATCATGCACATATTTGAATCATTATGAAGACTATCCTCCTCTCTGGAGTTGCTAGCACTGCTTTCGTACCTGCACTCATAAGTAGCTTCAAGAAGTTTCCAAATTTTATGAGATGTTGTACAAGTAGTAATGAGATTGAATACATTAAAGTCTACAGCACAATAGAAAGCATGCTTTGCTTTTGCATCAAGGCTAGCTAACTTCTTCTCTTCCTCTGTGTAACTATAATAAGGCTTGTTAATAATAGAGGATGTGAGAATAGAAGTGATAGTAGGCTTTTGGTAGCCATTGACAACAATTGACCATAAGTCAAAGTCTTGAGACTTCAGGTAGAAGCTCATCCGTGTCTTCCAATAGCTATAGTTTGTTCCATCAAATAGTGGGAGTCTATTTGAGGATTGCTCTTCAGTTGTGAAGTACATACTTGCCATATGTGATATAGTGATCTATGTAACAGCAGTTATAGAATAACAATATTACCTTGCTCTGGCAGCACTCCCTCTATTTTTGGTCAACCCAAAAACTGGGAAATGCTCCATTTACCTGCAAAATAATTCCCAAAACCCGAAATACATATAGATATCCACAGAAAAGATTTTTCCATACCAATCCAGCATTCCGAAATGAGAACGGAATTCCGAAAAACCCGTAACCACCACACAGAATATATATATCCGAAAATCCCAACAGTACCAAAGAACCAAACCAACAGAGAACAAAACCAAATTTTTATGTATTAAAATCTAAATCCAATTTAATCCCGATAATTCTCGGAAAACCCAAGAATTTAAAAACACAGAACCTTTTCCGAAAGAGTTCTCGGAAATCTCGAGAATTCTACAGAACCAAGTTCTGTCCGAAATATTCCAGCAAGTCACAGAACCAGCAACAAAATAATTTTTCGAAGAACTCGGAAAAACAAATTGGTAACGTAATTGTTACGTTCCCGAATTCCCAAAGAATTCGGTTTGGACCAGATTATCATCATTGACAAAAGGAAATTAACGGGTCAGAGTTTACCCAAATGACAACGGAAAATCCTGAAGTGAACTCGGAACAGAACCGTCACGGGCTCGGAAACGGAACCCGGGGAGCTCGTCCAACAGCGAACCAGAGTCGCACGGGACGAACGGGGGCGGTCACCGAGGCGGACGCCGGCGGCGAATGGCCGGGGAAGGGCCGCGAGGTCGGGTCGATGGCGGACGGCCGCTGGAAAGGGGCGTCAGTCGCGGGAAACTCGCCGGATCTAGCCGAGGGAAACTCGGGTTCGCCGAAAAAAACTCGCCGAAAATGGTGGATTTGGGGAAAAAATGATGGTGATGGAGGATGGGGATGGTAGTAGAGGGTTTATATAGGAGTTTAGATCGGAGGTTACCGGAGAGGGGAGGCCAACGGCCACCATGATGGCGCCGGCGGCGGTTCGAAAGATGGGAGGTCGGCCATGAAGAGGAAACCGAAGGAAGCTTCGGTTAAGAATGTGAAGAGAAAGGTTCTCTTCCAAAATGCTACAGTACCCAACAAATGAATGAATGATTCATTCATTCTGAAAGAAAGCTTAAAGGTTTATAGCTTATTGGGTATTAGACCCAATAAGAAATGGGCCAAGGTTGTGGGCTTAAGGATTTTAAGTTACCATTAGTTTGCCAATGGGTTTTGATTTGTAAAGAATTGGGTTTGACCCAAATACTGGGTTTGGCTTAATGGATCAAAAACTTGGGCCTAATAGTTAAGGATCAAAATAATAGTTTGGGCTAATATGTTTTTAATGCTTTAATGAAATGATTAATTGGAAAAATATGTTCTGGCTAAAAATAAATAGTTTTAAAAATATGGACTATTTAAAAATAAATTTTCTTTTTTTTTTATTATTATAAAATTCTAACCATCAATAAATATCTTCAATTGAGTTCAGGTCTGGGTGGTCATGCAAAAATCCAAGTTTTTAATTATTTTGGAAATTAATTTACACTTAATAATAATAACATTAAACTATCAATTCTTAATTAATTGTTAACATTAATCTAACAAAAATTCATTTAACAAATAAAATTAGAAAAAATAATTTGCAATCTAAATTATGGGTTTTACAACCTTCCCTCCTTAAGAAAATTTCGTCCTCGAAATTTAAAGAGTTGGGTTAGAAATTACCTCAGGTCTCAAACAAATACGGGTACTTCTCCCGCATCTCATCTTCTCGCTCCCAGGTAGACTCGCCTGGGGAATCATGCCTCCACATTACCCGAACTATCGGAGTCACCGAGGTCCTGGTCCTCTTCTCACCTCGGTCTAGAATCGCCACTGGCTTCTCAGGCATAGTGAGGCTTGGTCCAATCTCCAGCTCTGAGTGGTCTAAGATGTGATTCTCATCAGGGACGTAGCCTCTAAGCTGTGAGACGTGGAAGATGTTGTGCACGCCCTCTAGATTAGCTGGTAGAGCTAACCTATACGCCACTTCTCCAATCCGACTCAGAACTTCAAATGGTCCAATGTACCTGGGACTCAGCTTCCCAGCTCTGCCAAATCTGATTGTACCTCTGGTAGGAGAAATCTTCACAAAGGCTTTATCTCCTTCTTCAAACTGTAGTGGTCGACGACTGCTATCTGCCCAATGCTTCTGTCTGTCTTGGGCAATTCTGAGCTTGTCTCTGATTATCTTCACCTTCTCTGCTGCGTCGGTCACCATCTCTGGGCCCAGCAGTACTCTTTCACCAACGTCGTCCCATGCCAATGGTGTACGGCAACGACGTCCATACAGAGCCTCAAATGGGGTCATACCAATGCTGGCTTGGTAGCTGTTATTATAAGAAAACTCTACCAAGTGCAAATGGTCTTCCCACGATCCTCCGAACTCTAAGACACACGATCTCAGCATATCCTCCAGTGTCTGAATCGTCCTCTCTGATTGACCATCTGTCTGGGGGTGATAAGCAGTGCTGAACTTCAACTGTGTCCCCAGGCTGTCATGCAAATTTTTCCAAAAGTGAGAGGTAAAACGAGTGTCTCGGTCAGATACAATGCTTACCGGTACTCCATGAATCCGGTAGATGTGTCGCATGTATAGTGTCGCCAACTTCTCGGTGGATAAACCAACCTTGAAGGGGATAAAGTGAGCTGACTTGGTTAGTCGGTCCACTATAACCCAGATGGCATCCTTCCCTCCTTGGGAACGAGGCAGTCCTGACACGAAATCCATCGTGATGTGCTCCCACTTCCACTCCGGAATGTCCAGCGATTGTAGAAGTCCTGCGGGTCTCTGTCTACTGGCCTTCACTTGCTGACAGATCAAACATCTCGCCACGAATCTGGACACATCTTTCTTCATTCTATACCACCAAACAATAGTGCGCATATCCCGATACATCTTATTAGCTCCAGGATGTATAGAATACTGCGATTGGTGCGCTTCCTTCATCATCTCGTTCTTCAGTTCGCCAGATGGTACACAAAGTCTCGTACCATTCTTCAAAGTTCCATCGCTGGCGATTGAGAAACCCTCAAGTGTTCCTGCCAACACTTGGTCTCTCAGTTTGCAAAGTGCCTCGTCTTGAAACTGAGTCTTCTTGATCTTGTCCATCAGATACGAGCTCACTTGCAACTTCATCAGTACTGAATCAGCATCCAGCTCCATCCTTCTTTCTCCAGGCAATATGATCTCTAATCCAAGCTTCTCGATGTCCTCTAGCAGATGCCACTCCTTAGTCAAGAACATCGCCACTGGGTATCGACTAAGGGTATCAGCGACCACATTAGCCTTACCCGGGTGGTATTGCAGGTCGATGTCAAAGTCCTTCATTAGCTCCAGCCATCTTCTTTGCCTCATGTTCAACTCTTTCTGAGTGAAAACATACTTCAGACTTTTGTGGTCTGTGTATATCTCCACTCTCTCTCCATACAAATAGTGCTTCCATAGCTTCAACGCAAAGATAACTGCCGCCAGCTCCAGGTCATGTGTGGGATAATTCTTCTCATGGTTCCGTAATTGCCTAGATGCGTAGGCAATCACTTTCCCATTCTGTTGAAGAACACATCCCAGTCCTTTTCCAGAGGCATCACTATAGATTGTGAAACCACCGGATCCTGCGGGTAGCGCAAGGATTGGTGCAGTGGTAAGCCTCTTCTTCAGCTCGTCAAATGCAGCCTGGCAATCTTCCGTCCAGACAAACTCTTCATTCTTCCGAGTCAGCTTCGTCATTGGCTCGGCAATTCTAGCAAAGTCCTTCACGAACTTCCGGTAGTAGCCCGCCAAACCCAAGAAACTCCTGATTTCAGCAACTGAGCTTGGGGTAGACCACTTCTCCACAGCAGCTATCTTCTTAGGATCCACCGAAATTCCTTCTCCTGTGACAACATGGCCAAGAAAATCCACCTTGTCTAGAAAGAATTCACATTTGGATAGCTTACCATATAACTTCTCTTTCCTCAAAGTTCCCAGAACCTTCCTGAGGTGCTCCTCATGCTCCTCTTCAGTCTTTGAATAGATCAAAATGTCATCAATGAAGACAACAACAAATTGATCTAAGTATTCATGGAAAACCTTGTTCATAAGGTTCATGAACACCGCAGGAGCATTTGTTAGTCCAAACGGCATGACCAAGAATTCAAACTGCCCATACTTGGTGTTGAACGCCGTCTTGGGAATATCTTCCTTCCTGACCTTGATCTGATGGTAGCCAGATCTGAGATCAATCTTGGAAAACACCTTGGCTCCACTGAGTTGGTCAAACAGGTCATCGATCCGGGGCAAAGGGTACTTGTTCTTGATTGTGATATTGTTCAGCGCCCGGTAGTCGATGCACATCCTCACAGTTCCGTCCTTCTTGGGAACAAACAAGACAGGCGCTCCCCAGGGTGAAGCTCCGTCTCGAATGAATCCCAGAGCCTTCAGTTCATTGATCTGATCCTTCATCTCCTTGGCCTCCTTCGGGTTGACTCTGTAGCATCCCTTAGAAATAGGGGAAGAACCGGGGACTAGGTCAATGGTGAACTCCAAGTCTCGGTCTGGGGGTAACCCGGGAAGACTATCAGGAAAAACATCCATAAATTCGCTATGATAGGGTGCGGAGGTCTGGACTCTTCAGTGATAGAGGTATAGGTAACACATTCCATCTCCTCCGGAGTTCGAGAGATTTCAAACTCCGGTTCTCCAGGTGGACTGAAGACTACACATCCACGATGACAGTCTATCAGCGCATGCTGCTTACCTAACCAGTCCATCCCTAGGACTACATCATAGTTAGGTAAGGGCATGACAAGCAAAGGTGCTATAAAGTTGTGGCCAGCTATGGTGATAGGGCATTCACAGATTTCAGTGATAGGTAGGGGTCCTCCTCCAGTCATAACTCTACAGATCTTCTTGCTAAAGCCAGTAACTATATGGTGTGCAGATATGAATTTGGTGGCTATGAAACTATGAGATGCTCCCGAATCAAATAAAGCTAAGGCAGGGTAGGAATGCACATAGATAGAACCTGATATGACATCCGCTACAGGTTCCTGAGCTGGTTCTGATTCCTCTGCTGTCAGGGCAAAAGCTCGCCCCGTCTTCTGTTGATGCTGCCCAAATTGTTGTTGCTGAGTGGGCAGAGGTCCTTTCTGCGGAGTTGCTCCAGTCCGGTTGGTCGACAGAGGGCAGTCCCTCACTTGATGGGTGGAAGACCCACAGACTAGGCAGTGCCCTAGCCTCTTCCTGCAGATGTTTGCCAGATGTCCCGGCCTCTTGCAAAAGTCGAGATGGGGATCTGTCTCTGAGGCGCCTTGTCATTGTTCCTCGCCTGCTGGTAAGGAGGACGGTTGTTGCTGTTGTTGTTGTTGTTGGGCTTCTTCTGATTACCCTGGAAGTTGTTAGTTCCAGGATAATCTCTCTTCGAGCGGGCAGGTTGGCTCTTCTCTATGTCTTGAGCTCGCTCCAGGATCTTTTCATAAGTCTTAGCACCGCCTGAGATCACATGGGTGCGGATCTCTTCTCTCAGTCCATATCTGAACCTTTCAGCACGATCGTCAGGATCAGCTACTAGGTTCTTGGCAAATCGGCTGAGCTGGCCGAATTCAGCAGCATACTCTCCCACAGTCATGTTGCCCTGCTTCAGGTTCTGGAATTGTCGCTCCATCTCCCGCAACTCTGAAGTTGGGAAGAACTTCCTCTGGAACAACCTCTTGAAGGTGTCCCAGTCAACTTGCCTATCCTGGAGTCGGGGTTCATTCCGATACCAGGTGCTTGCTACATTCTGCAGTTGGAGTCCCACTGCTTCAGCCTTGAGGTCTTCTGGAAGTCGAGCGACGCTCAGCAGACGCTCCATATTGTCGAGCCATTCGTCAGCATAGACAATTCCCTCGGTACCCTTGAAAGGTCGAGGGTTCTGCTTCTTAAAGCTCTCAATATCGCCCACCTTGGCAATATGATTTCCATTAATTAAATGGCCTTATTATTACATAAATTAATCTTTAAATTTATGTTTACCTTGGCAGGCCTTGGTTCTTGTTGAGCTGCTTCTCCTCTTTCCAGTGCAGCCATTGCCACGCTATGGGCATTCTCCATGCCTTCTCTCATAATGGTCGTCTGCTCGCGATGAGCTTCAGCTTGAGTTTTTGGGCTTCTAGCACTCCTCTTAGCAGACCTATGAGGTCAGTGGGGTCCACAGGCACCGGTGGGGCAGCTGGAGTGGGCGTAACCACAGGGGGTTGATCTCCGTCTGGGAAGATGATGGATCTACCGTTGAAGCGGCAAACAACCCACGAGGTGCATTCAATGGTGTAAAACCCGGACTTAGTTGAGGCGGTGGGGTTTGATCAGGTGTTGACATCCCATCGCCAGCAGGGTTGGTATTGTCAGTGGCCATTCTCTGGGAGGTTTAGGATATAAACATAAGCAAGGTAGCCTATCTATAGTCAAACAAAATATTTAATTATAATATATTTCGGTCCTATGTTGTGGTAAATTAATGTTCTAATGTTCTAAATATTTCCTAGGTTTTCCTAAGTTGTTGATTGATCGGACCTGCATGGGCCACCACTAAAAACATGTCACGACCCGGTCCCCAAATACTTGGGTCGAATCGGATCATGCCCAGCCTGCACCGTTGATGAGACGGCGGCAGTAAGCTGTAATCCATATGCAGGTGATCAACAACATTTGAAACTAAATTTTCCACAACATATATTTAAACGATAATTCAAAATTTGTTCTGTTACAAAGTTTCATAACTTGAAATAACAAGAAACTAATAAACTCCAAACTAAAGTAGCATCTATGGAGACGCCACAACATCCTCATCAGCTGGAAGTACCGCCGGGTACAAGTCAGGATCGTAGTAGCTATTGATTAGCATCTCCAGGTCATCAGAAATACCTAAAATGTTGTCTCCAGTCAGGAGGGAGCAAAGTACAATTTATGCAAATTTTAACAATTAAAATGACAATTAATATCATGCACTTTTAAACAGTTTTTAAAGAAGAAAACAGATTTGAAATACAGTACAGTGATGTGAATAGGTAATGAATATGACCGGATTGGGTTACAGTAGTATCCTAGCGATACGGTATGGCTTGTCCCCGTGAAGAGGGGAAAGCTAATACAGTCAGTTATCCTAATTTTGGATTTGGTCATATCCACTACTCTACTCCCCAGTCCCCAACAGTACAGTCAATACTCCCGAAAGAGTCCGTGTTTGAACAGTGATTTAAAATTGCAATGAAATGATTGCTAAAATAATCGTAAATCCACATAAATGTACTTGCCTTAAATTTCTCAGGTTGGACGAGATTGGTACTTCGGTTTGACGGTCAAGAACTTCCTCGTAATCCTACATTCCGGGAATTTGTCTCAGATTCACAATACTAAAATGATCTAGTTACAATCTCTATTTGTTCCCTAATCAATTTTAGTTATTTAATTAGCTAACACAACATCACAACGTTTACTAGTGCGTTGAATTTAAGAAATTCAATTTATATTCAATTTTCAGGAAAACTTGTATTTATCAAATTATTTATAAAACTTGATTTTTATCCATTTATTGGAAAAACTTTGGTATTTTATAATTATATATATAATATTTTCATGAATTTTCTAATTAATAATTAATATTATTTAATCCTACGCATTAATACAATCCAGAATAAAGATAAAATACTACACTACTTATTACGGACCACATTTAATAGGAACTGGGCTTATGCCCTTACAAATTTATAACAAATTGAAATAAGAGAAGATTGGGTTAGTCTCGAAAATTACCTACAATTAACATTAATAATAACTTAATAATTTCTAAATTAAATTATAAATAATATGAGTCTCAGACTCTGGTCCAGTCATCATATTCAGCTACTCTGCCTCAACGTCCGGACAAACCGGTGCGTTTGCATTTCACTGGGGCCCATTGACCATTAAGGTCGTCGCCCGAATATAATATTATTAAAATAATATTTATTCAAAAATATTTAAAATATTTTATATTTTGTAAAAATTTTGGCAGCACTCCCTCTATTTTTGGTCAACCCAAAAACTGGGAAATGCTCCATTTACCTGCAAAATAATTCCCAAAACCCGAAATACATATAGATATCCACAGAAAAGATTTTTCCATACCAATCCAGCATTCCGAAATGAGAACGGAATTCCGAAAAACCCGTAACCACCACACAGAATATATATCCGAAAATCCCAACAGTACCAAAGAACCAAACCAACAGAGAACAAAACCAAATTTTTATGTATTAAAATCTAAATCCAATTTAATCCCGATAATTCTCGGAAAACCCAAGAATTTAAAAACACAGAACCTTTTCCGAAAGAGTTCTCGGAAATCTCGAGAATTCTACAGAACCAAGTTCTGTCCGAAATATTCCAGCAAGTCACAGAACCAGCAACAAAATAATTTTCCGAAGAACTCGGAAAAACAAATTGGTAACGTAATTGTTACGTTCCCGAATTCCCAAAGAATTCGGTTTGGACCAGATTATCATCATTGACAAAGGAAATTAACGGGTCAGAGTTTACCCAAATGACAACGAAAATCCTGAAGTGAACTCGGAACAGAACCGTCACGGGCTCGGAAACGGAACCCGGGGAGCTCGTCCAACAGCGAACCAGAGTCGCACGGGACGAACGGGGGCGGTCACCGAGGCGGGCGCCGGCGGCGAATGGGGGAAGGGCCGCGAGGTCGGGTCGATGGCGGGCGGCCGCTGGAAAGGGGCGTCAGTCGCGGGAAACTCGCCGGATCTAGCCGAGGGAAACTCGGGTTCGCCGAAAAAAACTCGCCGAAAATGGTGGATTTGGGGAAAAAATGATGGTGATGGAGGATGGGGATGGTAGTAGAGGGTTTATATAGGAGTTTAGATCGGAGGTTACCGGAGAGGGGAGGCCAACGGCCACCATGATGGCGCCGGCGGCGGTTCGGAAGATGGGAGGTCGGCCATGAAGAGGAAACCGAAGGAAGCTTCGGTTAAGAATGTGAGAGAAAGGTTCTCTTCCAAAATGCTACAGTACCCAACAAATGAATGAATGATTCATTCATTCTGAAAGAAAGCTTAAAGGTTTATAGCTTATTGGGTATTAGACCCAATAAGAAATGGGCCAAGGTTGTGGGCTTAAGGATTTTAAGTTACCATTAGTTTGCCAATGGGTTTTGATTTGTAAAGAATTGGGTTTGACCCAAATACTGGGTTTGGCTTAATGGATCAAAAACTTGGGCCTAATAGTTAAGGATCAAAATAATAGTTTGGGCTAATATGTTTTTAATGCTTTAATGAAATGATTAATTGGAAAAATATGTTCTGGCTAAAAATAAATAGTTTTAAAAATATGGACTATTTAAAAATAATTTTTTTTATTATTATAAAATTCTAACCATCAATAAATATCTTCAATTGAGTTCAGGTCTGGGTGGTCATGCAAAAATCCAAGTTTTTAATTATTTTGGAAATTAATTTACACTTAATAATAATAACATTAAACTATCAATTCTTAATTAATTGTTAACATTAATCTAACAAAAATTCATTTAACAAATAAAATAAAAAAATAATTTGCAATCTAAATTATGGGTTTTACACCCTTGCAGTTGCATATGATAGATCGTAACGTGTCTCCATTGAACATGCATGAGCCCATCTCGAGGTGCTCGAGACGCGGCATCGAATCGGCCATGGCCTTTCCCTCCGTCTCGTTGGATGTGTTCAGCACGAATCCGTTCCTGACCAAGAAATATGGAGGGGGCATGTTCCTTCTTAGCTTGACCAGACACTGACAATACTTGTCGGTAAAAAATATTTTCGTCGACATGATATAGATGCAGTAGCTAATGTCGAGTTCTTCCAGCACCGGGAGAAACTCCAAGTGTGTCATTTCATCAGTCATGTCGCACTTCAGAATGCGTCGCACCCTTAAAATTTTCTACTGTATTATAAAAAGAAAAAAACATCTTAATTCACAACTTTATGCATAGGATCAATAAATATTTCTAATTAGAAAAAAAAGTATTAGAAGAAGATAAAACAAAATTTTGCACAGGCCTATATAACATGCAAAAGAGAAGGCGGCTTCGTCGAGCTTGTACGCAGAGAAGGACCGTAGAATTTCCGTGCTGCGAGCCACAAGCTTCTTTACGGTCAAACCAATCTCTGCGGTTTGGTGGTGGCTGCGACACCACTAATCCAAGTCCACGTTGGACCAATAGTAGGGACCGCTGGACCACGAACGGCACACTGAGGCCACGTTGCGCATGACCTCGTCCGTCGGCATCCCCGACAGTACCAGTAGCATCGAAAGAATCTTCATAGGGATGACGGCCCATCCGCTGTTGTTGATCTTGCTCTTGCTCCTCTCCGTTACGACTCTTCTTCTTCTCTCCTTTGTTTCTCTCTAGTAGGTTGGTTTCATTTCTTAATGGAGAAGGCGACTCTTCTTTCTTCTTCTTCTTCTTCTTCTTCTCTTCTCTACTTTGTTTCTTTCTAGTAGGTTGGGTTCTTTTCTTAATGGAAAAGGCTATTTAACCCGCTCGGGGGGTGTGACCGTGCGCTGCCTGTAGCCACGCGTCCCCATTCGCTCCGCGTCCCCCACCCTTAAAAATTTGGAAGTTAATTAAGATTAAAAGTTTTAAAATTTTAAAATTATATGTTCGTACAAGTAAATTTTCAGATTTAAAGTTTAATTTAAATTGAAAAATAAATCTTAATTATAACTTTCCAAATGTTAATTCTAATTTTAATTTTAATTTCATTATTTTAATTTTAATTTTAGTTTTAATTTTATTATTATTTTTAATAATATTAATGTGAACTTTTTATTTTTACAAGGGATTTTTTATTTAAATTTTAACTATTTTTTTAGTTGTAAATTTAATTTTAAATCAAAATTTAGTTTTAATTTTAAATTTTAATTTAAATCTAATTTTAATTTTAAAATTTTCCATGTGATCAATTGGATTTAGGGGTGTGCACGTATGGGTCAAACCAACCGCATCGAATCGAACCAAACTTGGACCAAATTATACATCAATTCGAACCGATATGTATAATCCGAACAATTGTTATATTCTTGATTATGTACTAGCATGTAACAATGATATGTGTTAATGGTAGTTATTAATAAAAGAAACCAATGAAATAAAAACATGTTGATTTGATTAGTTGAATTAGGGGATTTTGCAGATATAGGTCAAACCAGTCGTATCGAACTATATCAATCCGAACCGATGGGCTATCAGTCGAACATATGGTCTCGTAACATTAATGTTAATATTAATATTAGTTTCAATATTAATGTAAAAGAAATCAGGGTATATTAATGTGAACTTTTTATTTTTACAAGAAATTTTTTATTTAAATTTTAACTATTATTTTAGTTGTAAATTAGAATTTAATTTTAATTTTAATTTTAAATCAAAATTTAATTTTAATTTTAATTTTCATTTTAATTTTCATGTTAAATCTAATTTTAATTTTAAAATTTGCCACGTGAACAATTGAATTTATGGGTGTGCATGTATGGGTCAAACCAACTGCATCGAACTATATCAATCCAAACCAATAGGCTATCAGTCGAACATATGGTCTCGTAATATTAATGTTAATATTAATATTAGTTTCAATATTAATGTAAAAGAAATCATGACAATATTAATGTGAATTTTTTTTTTTACAAGAGATTTTTATTTATTTAAATTATAACTATTTTTTAATAAAAAAATCAAACCAAACCAAAACCAAGTCTCAAGTTAAATGGAAGTGTGGCTAGGGATGTGTTAGTATTCGTCCCAACGCGTACGCTAAAAGTATTCATCCCCGGATCATTGTGAGCCCCTAACAGTCGATTGCCCACGGTTGCTACCAATCTGAACCACTCTCTTTTGATCGAACCATACCGAACCGAACCAATCGCTTTCAGTCGAATATTTAGTCCGGTAACAGTAATGTTAATTCAAAAATTAACTTGATTATTAATATTAATATTAACATTACATTAATAATAAAATTAATATTAACATTAGCTTAAAATTAGCATTAGCATTAACATGAAAAAAATTGACTAATTAATTTTTTCGGTTAAAACATGACATGCCAACTGCCATGTCAGATGCCACATAATGGGAGATGGCATGGTGATATGGCATGGTGACGTGGCATAATTTATTGTAAACCAACATAATTCTGGTGATATTTATTTTTGGTAGATTTTGATTATTCTACTAGCCTTAATTAGCGTATGCTATTAAGAAATGTTCATTGCTATTGGCTTAATAAAAAAAGAATATCTTGAATCTATTGGCTGCTATAACTAGGCCAAAAAAGGATGGCAACGAATATAATTGGTTAAAAAAAACCTCTCTTCTTCGGAAAAAGGGAGTATAAACGTAGTATCCTACATGAACCATTATTTCCTATATCAATGGAAGACAGTAGGCTCGAGATTAACAGTCTCATGTTCTTTATACTTCCACCATTAATCGATCTAATCAAAAGAAAAGAACAAAAAAATATTTATGTACATTCATGATGTGCATAACCAAACAAATTATAAAAGCAATAATAATCATGGTAAACATTGATAACTTCTGCGTTTCTTACCTTAATAGCATACTAATCATATCAATGCTAATTAAAGCTAATGGAATAATCAAAATCTACCTAAAATAGACATCACCATAATTATGATGGCTTACAATAAATTATGCTATGTCACCATGCCATATCACCATACCATGTCATGGGAGATCATATCTCCCAAGATTTTTGCAAAGACAAACGAGATTGATGGCCGCACCATGGGATAAAATTAATTTTTCACTAGTAGTCAACATATAGACGTTTTTGTATTTCAAGTATTACGGTGGAGAAATGCTTCAAAAAATTCAGGATGCCAGCGAAAAGCAATTTTCAAAACAAAAAGTAATTCTATTAATGTTTAATGGGTGTAGATATCATTTTCCAAAGTAAAAGATTACTATTAATTGTTCTTAAATTTAGATCTCATCAACAAAATTTATCTGACAGCATAGACCACCTTGAAGAATGCTATCTCAAAAAAGTGTCAAAAGTAGTGTCAAAAATATTTTGTTATAGTAACAAATATTAAAATTAAGGTAGTATTAAAAATAACATTGACAGAAAAATTATAATTATTATTAAATTAAACTTTCAACTTAGATCTATTAATAACGTGTCGCTGGCAGCGTAAACCAAGTTGAAGAATCTTGTCTAAAAAAAGTTTCTTGCATTCATATAGTTGATGAAGTACATGATTTCAGATTTACATAGCCAGTTCTTCCCCAAATGTTTTACACAACTGTTCTAAAGTTGTGTCCACTACAATTTGCACAGGAATTCCAGACTCAGTCTTGTTATTTTCACTAACAGTAGTCTCATTCAACCATTGGAATGCACTATTGCATTCCCGACATTGTAAGAATCTTCTTTCCTTACTATGGCTCCTCTTTGACACAAAGATAGCTCTATTTCCTCCATAATTTGGATTAGGGCAAGTGGCTTCTTCCCAAGGACATTGTTTCTTCCAATGACCTAAGTCACCACATGTGAAACAACATTTCCTTCGAATTGTTGAATGTGAACTTCCATATTTGGCTTCCAATATAGCAGCATCCAGCCACTGGAAATCCAAGCAGAGGGGGCACTTTAGAAATTTTCTCCCAGGATTTGCCTTCGTATTTGACTTCGAAAGGTACCTAATCCCCTTGCAGTTTTCGATGTTGCAAGGTGAGCTCAAAAACAAACATTCATCTGCAAGGTGAGTGTTCTTCGAACATAACTGACATTTCTCTTGAACCAAACAAAACGAAAAATATTAAGCCATATAACAGTTTGAAAATGGAAGAGAGAGTGGAAGATAGAACCACCACCATTACCGGTGTCGCAGAGTGCGCCATGGGAGCTCGGTGGGCTACGATTTCTAGTTTAGCAAATAGATTGTGGACGAGTCTTTGTATTAATTGTTTCCTAGTAGGTTATGAAGGATTGGGGGGGGGGGGGGGGTAGGGGTAACACTAATTAAAAAATTTTAGGAGAAAGTGTAGATATGATTAGCAATTGGGGAGTAACACTACATGCATGTTGCTATTATTACTATATCATTGAAAATAATTACACATTAGTAAACGTAGCATTAAATGCTGCTGCATGTTTTATCCTACATAATTCAATAAAACATGTACACAGAAGACGAAAAGGTTGTGTTGGAAGTTATTTTTAAAAAATATGCATGCTTTTAGGATTACTCAAGCATTTCTTCTATTTGTATTATTTTTGTCCTTCGTTTCTTTTTTGGTTTCTAACACACTCTGTTTTCTTCAATGGTGGTGTAATATGGAGAAATTGAGGATAATGTTGAAGAATTAGTTGTTGAAGAAAGCTTTGCTTCAATAGCAGTATCAGATGGAGAAATTGAGGGTCATGTGGAAGAATTAGATGATGAACAAAGATTGAAATCTGTTAACTTAGAAGACGATAAAGAACAAGAGGAAGAAAGAACGGAGAAATGCATCCTAACAATGACAATGACATCAACGCAAACAACGATAAGTTATTTTGCTTCACCCTTTTTAATGGATTTAAGAAATGCATTATTTTTTACATTGATTTCTCATATATATTTTGTTTAATTCTGTTTTTAGGGACGATGGTAAATATCCATTGGATTTCGATACATCAATGATGAAAAAATATCACAGTTTGCCAACATTAATAAAGACCCAAGGGATCTCTTAGATGAAGATATTATTGGCTTAGATTTCAACTCTATTGAAGAAGCAGAGACATTCTACCGGATATATTCAAAAACAGTTGGTTTTAGTGTTAGAAAGAACGAAGTAAAGAAAAATTAATCTGGGATGTTAGTAGTCCGTAGTTGGTGTTGTTCGAATGCAGAATTCAGACAAGAAATATATTGAAGCTCCTAACAGGATTCGTGAGCTAAGAAGTGAAAGCAGAAGTGGTTATAAAGCAATTTTTCGTATTGGGTACAACATTTCTACAATGATGTGGGTTGTCAAAAATTTCGAGTACATCACAACCATAATCTGGCGAATGATTTTGAAACAGTTTTTTTGAGATCCCATCGTAAGATATCAGCCGCAGAATTGGAAAAGCTAAGCTGGTGAAACAATCCGGGATGACGACTTCAAAGGTATGGAATTTATTTGTCCACCAGAATGGTGGCTGGGATAAGGTTGGATGGATAAAAAAACATTTATACAATGCTTTAGCTAAAGATAGTAGAGGACTAGACGATGTTGATGCTACGACAACACTTACATTTCTTCAAGTTAAGGAGGGCATTGACCCATATTTTTTCTACGCGTACAAGGTAGATGAAGATTCCAGATTAACCCGTCTCTTCTGGGCTGATGGTGCAAGTCGATTCGATTACGAATTATTTGGAAATTCACTAGCATTTGATTCTACATATAAAACAAATAGATGTCAAATGCTGTTGGTGGTTCTAGTGGGCACAAACAATCATGCAATGACTTGTGTATTGGGTTTGCATTGATCCATAATGAGTCTGCTGAGACATATTCTTGGATTTTACAAAAATTCCAAAAGTGTATGAATGACAAATTATCAGAGACAATTTTTACGGATGGTTGCAGATCTATGAATAAAGCAATTGGGGATTTAATGTCCAGCGTAGTTCATCGAACGTGCTCATGACATATCCTAAACAATTCAACCAAACTTGTACACCAAGATGGTTTTGCAAATAATTGAGTAATCTGATTAAAAGGTACATCGCATACTTGGTACTTTACTTTGAAGAATGTTGTTGTTACAATTTCAAAACTTTTATTATTGTCCATATTTTTTAAACAGGTACTATTCAGTCGAAGAATTTGAAAACCGTTGGCAGCAGACGCTAAGAGATTAAAATACAGAGAACAATGAGTGGACCAGTACATTGTATAGAACGAGACATCGATGGACGGACACATTCCTACGTGGAAATTATTTTGGTGGTTCTACTGCAACAAATAGATGTGAATCAAAAACATTTTTGAAAAGATTTTTGAATGAGAAGCTGCCACTATGGAAGGCCCTTCAACATTGTGACCACGGTTTGGCGGCCTTACGTTACGGCCAGATGAGTAAGCATGCCACTGATAAACTCTCAACGTTAGTTGTGAAACAAACTAGCATGGCCGTAATAGAAGATCAATTAGCAGCAATTTACACTAAAAACATGTTTATAGAGGTAAGAAATGAAATCAAACGTTCGGATAAATATGTGTTGTCCACCTTCACATCATAAGAGAGACAGAAGTTTGCACTATCCAAAAGTATTTGTCGACAAACAATCTAAACCAAAAGGTTACATTTTATCGTATTGACAACAACATAAACTGTGGCTATTTGTGGATGGAGACCAAGAGAATTCCTTGTAGACATTTTTTCAGCAATGAAGAGATTATAATTGTCAGATATTCCAAAGAACTTGGTAAAAACTCATTGGCTAAAGGATTGCAAAGAGATTTATCTCTCTGGACCTGGCGCAGAAACAAGATTCACCATCCAGACAGGACCGAGAGTAGAAGGTATGGAGGTAATAAACAAGTTAATCTGTTTACATATTATTGTAAAAAATAAAGCAAAATTCAAGAGAAGGGAACAGAGTTGATGTCAGCTGTGCTGATTGAGTTACAAAAAATGGTGACCGATATTGGAAAAGAAGAAAAAATGGTAGCTGATGCACTTCGTGGAGTACATGTAGCTTTTAAAGAGCCAAACCTGGTAGCAACAAAAGGAAGGCCTTCTCAAGGAAAATCAAGCCAGAATAAAGAAAGTCAGACTATCCCAAGCCTAGAATTTATAGAGTTTGTAGAAAATCAGGTCATGATTTTCGTAATTGTAAAGTACGAAAGCAACTACTGAGAAAGAGCCAATGGAATCAAATGAACTAAGTGATACATCGTTGATTTAATTATTGTTATATACTTTTTTTTTTTCATTTACCCAACTTTTATTATTGGTTTTCCATAAAATTGTTCCAAATGCAGCAAGAAACTTCTTCATGACAAAAAGATATATTATATGACAGCAAAATTCTGAAACAATCTAACAAGATTATGAAATCTTAATACCAATAATCCTATAGGAACTCACCAGATCTTAATTTATTCAACTTTCAAGATAAAGAGTTCTATGGCTGTGGAAATTACGAGGCAAATGTTCATTTTGATATAACTTTTATTGCACATTTTAAGAACATTATAACTCCACAAAACTTTATTCCTAACCATTTGTTACAAAACAAATAAACATATTTCATTAGATAAAAAAAATTCATCATCTTCCATCTTCACCCATCAGAGTGGACTCCTTTCGATCTTTGCTGCTTAATTATATTGTTGCGCAATTTGGATTCTTCTGCATTGTGCTTTGAAGATGCAATCCATACAGCAACTTTGTATATTTCCAATTCTGAATCAAACTGCGTATAACAAATATAACATCAAAAATATTGCTCTAAAAAGTGTAAGTATTTCAAGACATATTTTCAGACTTACATCGAAAGAACGGGAGTCCAAACTACATCCGTCTTTCATGAATAAAATTATAAAAATACCAAAATCAAATGTATTATCTTGGCAGGGAACATAAGGACAACATATTATGGAGAAAGTAGAAAAGTTGAACCTAGCATCTCTCAACTTCCAAATCTCTTCCTCGAGAAAGAGGTCCAAATTTGAAAGCTACAATTACCAGAATACAATATGTATTAGTGTACCGCAAATCTATTACGCAATTCAATTTATGAATATGAGCTTACTATTTCTTTTATGACTACTTTGTTATAAATCGCCTCATCTGTAGATACAAGGGAGTCCAAAACTTCAACAGTCTTTTTTTTAACCATAACTCTTGCAAGAGTATAGTGGTCACACACAAGCATGGGTATGTATATCTGAATATGATTAATTAGGTAAACAAATTAATCAATTTTTAGTAAATTAAAATTTTAATTTTAAACAGAAATAAATTAATACCTCATTACAAATGCTTAAAGATCCCATATAATCTTTGAAATATTTGCACTTCTTCCACATTTCATGAAGAGGTTTGTTAGATGGAGGTAACATTGCTCTCTACATACATCAATTAATACATTACGAATGACAAACAAACGAAAGAAAATTGTTAATGCATAATCATTAAAGAATAAAATACTCACGCACCGTTAACTTTACTGGTAAATACCATACATTAGGTTTATTGACATTTCTTCTCTGTTCCTCCGCGATGAGAAAAGCAGAGACCATGCTTACAATCTGAGTATTTCTCATTAAAAAATAACGATTGCATCATAGTAAACATTGATGGCATCAATATCGTGCTAACAATCTGAGTATCTCATTAAAAAAGCAGCGATGGAATCGAAGTAAACATAAATGACATCTAAGAAAAAATATACTATCTACATACCCCATCTTTAATTCTCCTTCTTGGAGAAATAAACTTCATCTCAGTCCGAGTCACATAAAGCTTGTTGCAAGATGATATTATTTCGCTAAGAAAAGAAACAGATAGATTAGAAAAAACAAAATAAATAAACTGTTGAATTGAAATAAAAACTCATATTACTTACTCGTCATGTCTACCATCCACAAAATATAATGTAAAAACTCGAATAACTACTAGTCCACTGGCTAGGTTTTGAGGTTGAACTTCTTGTTAGACTTTTCAAAGGTGTGACCGGTACTAAATTCTCTCGCATACTTTTCGAAGAACTGCTAAGGTCAGGTTCTTCTAGAGGGATTTTATCGAAAATTTGCTGGATTGATTGTCCAACTTTCTTCAGCTTCCCATCCTCATCAGAAGATTTATTGTCAACCTCCTCCTCAATATTAATTACTCCAGATGAAGATGCCTTCTTGAAAGCAGAAGATTCTTCTATTTTTTTCAGACGTCGAGATATATTGATTTGTTCAAGTTAGATTGAACAGAGCTTAGAATTGATCGAAACAAGTTGAGCTAAAATCTTCGACAGATGTTCTTCAAACCTGCGCATCATACGCGGAATGAATGTTTCATTTAAAAACTGGCATCCAATCTTCTACCTCTTCTACATCTTCCATATGAGTCAACATCTTTCTCCAGTACTACAAAATAAAATAAAAATTATTCTATGTACTTCAGAATAAATAATAGTTGAAACAAGAAAAAT
Organism: Iris pallida; assembly: GCA_029216955.1. Classification (NCBI taxonomy): domain Eukaryota; kingdom Viridiplantae; phylum Streptophyta; class Magnoliopsida; order Asparagales; family Iridaceae; genus Iris; species Iris pallida. The sequence continues at coordinate 820,341 of JANAVB010004799.1, forward strand.
ATTATATATAATAAGAGAAAAATACAAAAAGTGAGGAAGATGGAATGACAAATAAATTTTGGGACTAACAATGAAATGACAATAAAGGTTATCATGATTAACAATTGGAGGAACTTTAGAAGATGTTTAATTCTACGAGAAATTAATTAAACAGCCGGTTAATTTCTTCTTGATTAATTTAATTTCATGACAATGGCATGGACAGTAAATTTTACTAAGCCGGGAGCCTGCAAGAGCGGTACTGCTGGTTCTCCTCGTTGTTCGAGGAGGGCTCGACGACGTCCGCCACGAGCCAGATCTTCTTCTTCTTTTTCATCTCCGTTTCTCCTTCCACCACCACAATGGCCTGTAGCTTTATAACCAAAATATTAAATTGTTAGATAAAAAAGAACAAAATAGAATTTATACGTAGATGCATAATTATTGTTATATATACGTAGATGCACAAAATATTAAATTGGATGGACGAAAGAGAAAGTAAATATGAGTTAATTTAGGATGTTTATTAAAAAATTGAAGTGAAGAATGACCTACACTAGCAAGTTACCAAGAGGTCAAAAGTCAAAATCAGCATTAAATGATGTTCCCTACTCTATCAATGTCCAAGAAAACTTATTTAATATGAACCATTGGATGAACATCCAATAATTCAGATTTGGGATGTATGGATACAAATTTTTCCATGGATATATATATATATATAAATATAATTTGATATGTATAGGTATATACTTTGTACACACAAATGCAAATTTATGTATACATGCGTATACATTATTTTAGTATACATATTTTACCCTAAAACTAAGTCCAGATGCCCAACTCCCTATTATTTTCCTAATATCCCAAACCTTAAGGCCCAACTTATAAAATTTTCCCAAATCCCAGCCCATCCTGGTTTTGGAGTTGTGGTTCAGGTCAGACAGACCCAAACCCACAACTCAACTAATGAGAGGGGATTGAGCGGGTGTAAACCCACCAACCCAACCCAAACCCGATAACCATTTGAAAACCCAACGGCTAAAGCATTTCCCTGTGCATTCTCCTTCCTCCTCCCGCTGCGAGGACAGCTACGCACGCCAGGCGTGTCAGGCCCCTTGTTAGCAATTACCCCAATAAAACTCGTATTATACGCAAATTTTTTTGTATCTTTCATAAACGTATAATGTTGGTGCTCTTGCTCCTTGACATGGAGAGAGTTTGCTCTCAACATGCCTAGCAAATTTTAGTCCCACATTGGAAAAGTACCAAGAGTTATCTCAACATATATACTTGTATGTGTTGTTGAGATATGCACATGGGGTGGTGACCCTAAGGAGGGAATCATGTGGGTGATTTTACTAGGAGGTAAGGATAAGGCTCCAAGGAAAGCATTCATGCTTTTTGCTCTTAGGAAATTAATTTCCATTGGGGATAAGCCCTGGGGCTTAGCGACTCGGACTCGGACTCGGACACGGACACGGACTCGGGCTCATGGGCTCATGAGACATAATATGGCATTTTGTTGGCGCACTTTGCACTTAGCACGTCAGCTCGTCGCTAGGCGCATAGTGCGCTTAAGTTGTGCTCGTTGTCCAAGCCACTTGTACGGCCACGTTGCACACCCAGGTTTTGCGGTTGCGCAGGGTGCGCGCGTGCACATTTACGCCAGGTTGCACGAGTTGTATAGGTGCGCCAGGTTGCGCCAGGTTGCGCCAGGTTGCACGAGTTGTGCAGGTGCGCCAGGTTGCGCGAGTTGCGCAGGTGCGCAAGGTTGCGCCAGGTTGCGCGAGTTGCACAGGTGCGCCAGGTTGCACGAGTTGTGCAGGTGTGCTGGGTTGCGCCAGCTTGCATCACGTACTGCGAAGTACGCACAGTGTGCACAGTATGCGCTGAAGGCGCACGTACGGCTCATAAATTGGCACAACTCCCGCAGTTCGTGGCTTTCCACGTTCTGACTGATTCGTAACTGATCCTAGATTTGTGGATCTGACATTATGTCGTGGCACACATATCGGATCTGGACAGTTACATTAGTAGCTATATTCAGAGCCTCTCTTCTCTCTCAAGATTCTTCTAAGACTTCAGAAATTCAGAAAGAAAGAAAAGAGAGCTACTGCGCACCGTGTCCTTCCTAGTGCAACAAAAGTCCATCATCGTTCCGAGCAGTCCATCTTAGAGTAATTTTCAGAGCGTTCCAGAGTTCATTCGAACTTGCTGGTTCCTGGAAGCTGACCGTGTGGGCGGATCTAGCTTTGAGCACTGGTATTTTTGACACCCCAGCAGCCACCACCTTCTATCTTTCACCTGTCACCTTCACTGCTGCCTTTAGCAATTCGACCAGCATCTTCTTCTTAGAAGCACTGCTATCGTTTGCTACGTTTACGAAATCTTCTTAGATTTTCGTATTCCAGAATCCTTCAAGATCTCTGTTATGTACCTTCCTTGAGGCGTTGCGTTGGAACGTTGTTCTTACAACTGTTTCATTCAGTTTTCCATTGAAAAATTGTGCCCCGGTTCTAACAATCTCAAAGCTAAACCAGCACAATGGAAAACAATCGTGCCTCTCTCCTCGATACCAGCTTTAACAAACTGGAAAATTTTGACGGAGAACACTTTCAAATATGGAAGAGAAAAATCACCCTCAATCTACAACTAGGGGACATCGATCATGTGCTGATTGAGACTGAACCAACGATTCCAGAAGGACCGACGACTCCAGAAGGTGGTACAGTAGATGCCATTGCAGCTGCACAAGTCAAATTAACCAAATGGAGAAGGAATAATAGTCTTTGTAGGCTATTGATTCTGAATGCAATGGAGGACTCCCTGGCAGAGTCATACTCCAAAAATCCTTCTGCCAGGGATATCTGGGAGTCCTTGGAAAAGCTGTATGAAGATGACGACAATAGATCTAAAATCTTCATCGTCGAGAAGTACCATAAGTGGCTCTTCGAAAACGAGAAGACAGTGCTACCTCAGGTAAAAGAATTCTTGAAGCTGCGCCAGAAGCTAGAAGACGAAAATACCCCTCGTCGACAAGTTTGTCGTTGGAGGGATTGTCTCTAAACTTCCTGCAGAATGGATCACTTTTTATGTAAGAATGCATCGAAAGAAGCTGGATATCAGCTTGGAAGATCTCCTTCAAGAGATCCATTATGAGGACGAGATGCGTTCTCAAAGAAGATGGACACTCTATCCAAATAGTTGGTCAAAGCCAATCTGGTACAAATGAAAGAGCCCAAGGGGAAGCAGGTGGCTTCTCATCACAAAAAGAATGATTTCACGAATCTGAAAGTGAAGGGTCCTTCATTCAAGCAGCAGAAGTCCAAGTCCCACGTGACTTGTTTCAATTGTGGCAAGAAGGGCCACTACAAGAGTGAATGTAGATCCAAGTCCAAACAATCAGAGAAAGGTGAGCCTAGTAAGATTTCTTTGGTCTCTAACCTCGTTGCTATGATCACTCAGGTCACAACTGTGGGGGCTGACTCTGACTGGTGGATAGACACCGGTGCGACTTGCCATGTCTGTTCTGGGAGAGAATGGTTCATTACGTACCAGCCAACTTCTGAGAAGGTTGTCATGGCGAACCAGGCCCAAGCTGAAGTTCTGGGGATCGGGACTGTGGAGCTGAAACTCACTTTCGGGAACACTCTGACGCTCCAATGAGTAAAGCATGTTCCCGTGATTGCCATAACTTGATCTCTGGGAGTCTGCTTAGCAACACAGGCTTGAGGATGGACATTAATACTGATCAGATGGTGATTTCCAAGAAGGGAACATACATCGGGAAGGCTTATCAAATCGAAGGATGTTTAAAATTCAGCTTGTAAACCAGTCTAATGAAATCAATACAATCGCTCTTTCTGATTATTCTCTTGAGTTGTGGCATAATAGGCTAGGACATGTTCATTGTAAAAAATAAACAAAGTATCTAGTCTAGGACTTATCTCCAAATGGGGGGTAAGGTAGAGAAGTGTGAAGTATATGCTCAGACAAAGATCACTAGGAAACCCTTTCATCGGGTCAATCGAAGTACAGATCTTCTGGAGTTGGTAACTATGATATCTGTGACTTCAAACAATTCTCTACAAAGCCGGGATGAAGTATTTCATAACCTTCATCGATGATTTCTCTAAGTACGCGTTCGTCTACTTGCTCAAGTCCAAAGACGAAGCATTTGAGAAGTTCAAGGAGTTCAGGACTGAAGCTGAACGATAAACTGGACAACAACTCAAGGGGTTGAGAAGTGATCGAGGCAAAGAATATCGGTCTCATAAATTCTCATCGTTCTGCAAAGAATATGGAATCATCTGCGAGACTACTGCTCCGTATTCTCCTCAATCTAACGGAGTAGAGAGAGAGGAAGAACCGAACATTGACAGAAATAATGAACTCAATGCTGCTAACTGCAGGTCTTCCAAAATGCTACTGGGGAGAAGCTACATTAACGACCACTTTTATTCTGAATAGAGTGCCTTATGCAACTTTTGAGATAACTCCTCATGAACTTTGGTTCAAAGTCAGACCTAACTTGAATGTCATTCGAGTGGGGGGTGTCTGGCTTATGTGAAGCTCCCAGATCTGAAGATTCAGAAGCTGGGGACAAAGACTACGAAGGCGATCTTCTTGGGTTATGCCGATAAGAGTAATGCTCAAAAATTTCTTGATATTGAGTCAAATCATATCATCGAATCTCGCGATGCTGAATACTTTGTAGACAAGTTTGCAAGACATAAAATATTATTCTTTCAGATATTTCGAAGAATGATGTAGGTATAAGTCCTAAAAATCAAGTTATACCCATCAAATAGTGCACAGAAGTCCAAACTACGCACCCATCAAATGAACAGTGCTAACATGAACATCACCAACAATCAGCCGTGCTAGACTGAACCGTACCACTGCATGAGCGTATTAATGCTGACATGGCAAAGCCATCATTACCTGACCAGAAAATCAAATCTACTGACAGCCTGACAGCCCAAAAAGCGAGGAGTCTGCTCGTTTCCCGTGCCGTGCCGCACTCTAGGATAGCTGTCTAAATCCTAGCGTGGTCCAGCTGTCCATAGCCAGCGCGGTCCATCTGTCCAAATTCCAGCGCAATCTATTGACCAGAGCTGAGAGCAGTCTGAAGCCAGCGCTATTCAATCCCAACACAGTTTTGGTGCGATCCATCAAGCTCTTTGAAGATAACTGACACTTATTACGTGGCTTACATGCCATCAATTGCTCACCACGTGGCAACCGTCTATAGACGACCAAGCACATTTTAATCAAACAATGCCACGCGTCTAAATATAGTTAGCCCACGATCGAGCAACTACCCAAAGGCCAGCGCAGTTTATAGCCTGCGCAGTTTATCACTGGCACAGTCTATTGTGCACAATCCAGAATAACTACAAAATAGTTATTTCTAGAACTCTATAAATAGAGTTTCAAGTTCTTCATTAAGGGGATCATGTCATTTTTGAGACCATCAGAGATCAGGAGTTCTTGTCCAAGTGCTGCTACATTCTTCAGAGGCTATTGTCTTCAAAGTTCACATAGTCCAAGGGATAAAGCGATCGTCTTTTGATCGGATTAGTAAAGTTGTACTTTACCAGAATTCATTATACTCTTGTACTATTCTTTAAATTTTGTGAAATGAAGAATTTTATTTTTGCAAACAAAATGTCGATTCTGCTGGAAACGACTTTCTCCTCCGACGAGGAAGTGACAACTCAATGTGACATTGCGTCTATCGGAAAGACGCAGAAGATGCTGGTTGTGAAAGTCAACCAGACTGCCTACGAAGCGATAATCAACTTTAGGGCTACTCGTCGTACTGTGACCTCTGCCAAGAGCAAGGTCCATTCAGTGTGGACCCCGAAGTCCTCTGTGCAGCCTGCTGTCTCTTCTGACAGGGGACCAATGGCCACTTCTGCCCTTGCGTAATCCACCACCCTCTCTGCCAAAACACAATCCAAAGCTCCTGTGGTCCAGGCGCAGCACGCTACTTCTCTTGCCACAGCCCAATCTACGACTTATGCTGCTATAGCAAAGTCCAGGACTCCTCTCCCTCTGGCACAGTTGGCGGCTTCTTTCCCTCCTGCGCAATCCACTACCTCTTCAACCAGAGTGCAACTTAAGCCCTATGTAGCCAAGGCTTCACTTGCTGCTTCTTCCAGAGCGCAGGTTGCACCCCCTACTAGTTCTATGGCCAAGGAGCCATCTGTCATCTCTTCCAGAGGGCAAGTTGTTGCCTCTTCTGTTCCGGCGCAACCCAAAGGGGATAGTCCTTTGACTATTCTACTCTCTTCTAATAACAAAGGGAAAGGCTTTGCCCCCTCCCAAAGCCTCCTATTGTACTGGCACAACCCACAGGGGGTAGTCTTTTAAATTTCTTCTCCGTCTCAGAACAAACGGAAAGACCCTTTGGTCTTTTCTCAATCTTCCATAGTCCAAAACCTGGAAAACAACAGAGGAAAATGCTCTTTGGCCAACCCTTTTTTGCAAATAAAGAAAAAGGCCCTGTGGCCTTTTCCCAGTCTTCTCTAGTTTTTACCTCAAAAGATCCATCTGAACGTGCCTCGGCACCAAACAGTACAAAAACTCTCTCAAACAAGAGTTTCTTTTCCTGCTAAAGAGAAGAATATTGATCAGAGAGGCATCTTGCCTACTCTAGTAGCACACTTCCAAGATCTCCCAACTCTTCGGATATCCCGATCAAAGCAGGGAAAATTGCTAGTGTCTCAGACGGAGGCCCCTGGGGTGAATTTGTCGATTTATGGGCTTATCTCAATAAACGCAAACAACCAATGCAGAAGGCGAACTTGCATCAGAAGCAAACTTCTAGGAGGAAAAATCCTGACACCTATGCCAACGAGTTGAGTAATTCTCTGTATACTCATGGGACAAAGCATCTGAAGAATTGGAATCATGTTCCAAATGTCGTCAAAGAATATATCCCTTTAACTTCTTCTCGTCCCGTCATTGTTTCTGATCTCCGGGAATACCTCAAGCAGCGGGACAATATTTCAACACCTCTAATCCAACCACTAGAACGCCATTGTAATCACAAGGTGGTTATCAAGTGTTGTTGCCACGACACAAAACGACCTGTCTTCGATCGTCTAACTTCTGAACCAATGTCAGGAGACGAAGACAAGGTGCTCTATGCCTCTGTAAATATGGCTTCTCGAGACACTAGGGGTAAGAAGTGTTCAAAGCACGACAAGCCTCGTAAGCCCAGTCAACGATATCTAGATTTACTCCATGAATCTTCTGAAGGAGTATTTTGACACACCGATCCCGAAGTCGAGACAGTCGGTCATAGGAATCTTCTCCAAGATCCCTCTGGTCATTTCTCTATTTCTCACTCAGGGGATGATTCTTTCTCTGATTATGATGCATATAGCGAAAGCTCTGAGCAGACAGTGTCTTCTACTGTACCCAGAGAAGTGTCAGCCTATGTTGTTACTGAAGATCCAGACGCTTCAAGTTCGGCAAGTCAAGAGCAACGAATAGTCGCACTGGAAGACAAATGAAGACCATGGCTGAAATGATCACAAATATGCATGCTATTATTGTAGCTCAACATACAGTATCGTCGACTACACCTGCTGTAAATCTCGAGATTATAGCATCATCGTGCCTGTCAATGCGGGTCTGGGGTATCGTCTCCTCAAATAGCCTCAATACCTATTCAAGTTACACCCAGTCATTCAGGGCTGGGGGTAGTGCTTATCATGCTATTCCTCCTCCTAACACGGTAAGCCAGCCTATTACTTCTCCATCCTCAGGAGATGCCAATGAAGCTATAAAACTTCTGCGTACTCAGTTCGAAGCCTTCAAAGAGAAAGATGGTCTACAGAGGTTAGGGATCAAACAACCTTACCCGATTGAATGGAAGGAAGTCCCATTCCCTCCAAAGTATAAGATTTCTACGATCATGTTGTTTGACGGCAGCACTTC